>JADRCD010222963.1:0-15211 GCA_019843815.1 Montemys delectorum
TGTATACATTGAATATTAGCCCTCTATCAGATATAGGATTGGTAAAGATCTTTTCCCAATTTGTTGGTTGCCGTTTTGTCCTATTGACAGTGTCTTTTGCCTTACAAAAGGTTTGCAATTTTATGAGGTTCCATTTGTCAATTCTTGATCTTAGAGCATAAGCTATTGGCATTCTGTTCAGGAAATTTTCCCCTGAGCCTATGTGCTCAAGGTTCTTCCCCACTTTCTTTTCTATTAGTTTCAGTGTATCTGGTTTGATGTGGAGGTCCCTGATACACTTGGACTTGAGCTTTGTACAGGGAGATAGGAATGGATCAATTTGCATTTTTCTACTGCTAACTGCCAGTTGAGCCATCAACATCTGTTGAAAATGCTGTCTTTTTTTCCACTGTATGGTTTTAGCTTCTATGTCAAAGATCAAGTGACCATAGGTGTGTGGGTTCATTTCTGGGTCTTCAATTCTGTTTCATTGATCTACCTGCCTGTCACTGTACCAATACCATGCAGTTTTTATCACAATTACTCTGTAGTACAGCTTAAGTTTCGGGATTGTGATTCCACCAGAGGTTCCTTTATTGTTGAGAATAGTTTTGGCTATCCTGGGTTTTTTGTTGTTCCAGATGAATTTTCAAATTGCTCTTTCTAAGTCTGTGAAGAATTGAGTTGGAATTTTGATCGGGATTGCATTGAATCTGTAGATTGCCTTCGGTAAAATGGCCATATTTACTATATATATATATATATTCCTGCCAATCCACGAGCATGTGAAATCTTTCCATCTTCTGAGATCTTCTTCAATTTTCTTCTTCAGAGACCTGAAGTTCTTATCAAACAGATCTTTCACTCCCTTTGTTAGAGTTACACCAAGGTATTTTATATTATTTGTAATTATTGTTAAGGGTGTTGTTTCCCTAATTTCTTTCTCTGCCTGTTTATCCTTTGTGTAGAGGAAGGCCTCTGATTTGCTTGAGTTAATTTTATATCCAGCTACTTTGCTGAAGTTGTTTATCAGGTTTAGGAGCTCTCTGGTGGAATTTTTGGGGTCACTTAAGTATACTATCATACGATCAGCAAATAGTGATAATTTAACCTCTTCCTTTCCAATTCATATCCCTTTGATCTCCTTTTGTTATCTGATTGCTCTGGATAGGGCTTCAAGTACAATATTGAATAATTAGGGAGAGAGTGAGTAGCCTTGTCTAGTTCCTGATTTTAGTGGGATTGCTTCAACTTTCTCTCCATTTAGTTTGATGTTGGCTACTGGTTTTCTGTATATTGCTTTTACTATGTTTAATTATGGGCCTTGAATTCCTGATCTTTCCAAGACATTTATCACGATGTTCAATTTGTCAAATGCTTTCTCAGCATCTAATGAGATGATCATATGGTTTTTTTCTTTGAGTTTGTTTATATAGTAAATTATTTTGATGGATTTCTGTATATTGAACAATCCCTGCATCCCTGGGATGAAGCCTACTTGATCATGGTGGATGAACGTTTTGATGTGTTCTTTGATTCGGTTTGCAAGAATTTTATTGAGTATATTTGCATCGATATTCATAAGGGAAATTGGTCTCAAGTTTTCTTTCTTCGTTAGGTCTTTGTGTGGTTTAGGTATAAGAGTAATTGTAGCTTCATAGAATAAATTGGGTAGAGTGTCCTCAGTTTCTATTTTGTGGAATAGTTTGAGGAGTATTGGTATTAGGTCTTCTTTGAAGGTTTCATAGAACGCTGCACTAAACCCATCTAGTCCTGGACTTTTTTTGGTTGGGAGACTATTAATGACTGTTTCTATTTCATGAGCAGATATGGGACTGTTTAGATCATTGATATGATCTTTGTTTCACTTTGGTACCTGGTATCTGTCTAGAAAATTGTCCATTTCATCCAGATTTTCCAGTTTTGTTGAGTATAGGCTTTTGTAATAGGATCTCTTGATTTTTTGGATTTCCTCACTGTCTGTTGTTATGTCTCCCTTTGCATTTCTGATCTTGTTAATTAGGATACTGTTTCTCTGCCCTCTAGTAAGCCTGGTTAAGGGTTTATCTATTTTTTTGATTTTCTCAAAGAACCAGCTCCTGGTTTGGTTGATCCTTTGTATAGTTCTTTTTGTTTCTATTTGGTTGATTTCAGCCCTGAGTTTGATTATTTCCTGCCTTTGACTCCTCTTGGGTGAATTTACTTCTTTTTGTTCTAGCGCTTTCAGTTGTGCTGTCAAATTGCTGGTGTATGCTCTCTCCAGTTTCTTTTTAGAGGCACTTAAAGCTATTAGTTTTCCTCTGAGGACTGGTTTCATTGTGTCCCATAAGTTTGGGTATGTTGTGCCTTCATTTTCATTAAACTCTAGAAAATCTTTAATTTCTTTCTTTATTTCTTCCTTGACCAAGTTATCATTGAGTAGAGTGTTGTTAAGCTTCCACGTGTATGTGGGCATTCTATTGTTTATGTTGTTATTGAGGAGCAGCCTTAGACCATGGTGATCTGATAGGATACAAGGGATTATTTCAATCTTCTTTTATCTGTTGAGGCCTGATTTGTGACCAATTATATGGTCAATTTTGGAGAAGTTACCATGAAGTGCTGAGAAGAAGGTATATCCTTTTGTTTTAGAATAAAAAGTTCTATAGATATCTGTTAAATCCATATGTTTCATAACTTCTATTAGCCTCACTGTGTCCTTGTTTAGTTTCTGTTTCCATGATCTGTCCATTGCAGAGAGTGGGGTGTTGAAATCTCCCAGTATTATTGTGTGTGGTGCAATGTGTGCTTTGAGCTTTAGTAAAGTACCTTTTATGAATGTAGATGCACTTTGATTTGGAGCATAGAAGTTCAGAATTGAGAACTTATCTTGGTAGATCATGCCTTTGATGAATATGAAGTGCCCCTCCTTATTTTTTTTGGTTAGTTTAAGATGAAAGTTGATTTTATTCAATATTAGAATGGCTACTTCAGCTTTTTTCTTGGGACTATTGGCTTGGAGAATTGTTTTCCATCCTTTTATTCTGAGGTCGTGTCTGTCTTTGTCACTCAGGTGGGTTTCCTGTATGCAACAAAATGTTGGGTCCTGTTTACGTACCCAATCTGATAGTCTATGTCTTTTTATTGGGGAATTGAGTCTATTGATATTAATAGATATTAAGGAAAAGTAATTTTTGCTTCCTGTTATTTTTGTTGTTAGACCTGGAATTGCATTCATGTGGATATCTTCTTTTAGTTTTGTTGGAAGATTACACTTTTGCTTTTTCAGAGATATAGTTCCCCTCCTTGTGTTGGTGTTTTCCATTTATTACCCTTTGAAGGGCTGGATTTGTGCAAATATATTGTGTGAATTTGGTTTTGTCATGGAATACTTTGGTTTCTACATCTATGGTGGTTGACAGTTTTGCTGGGTATAGTAGTCTGGGCTGGCATTTGTGTTCTCTTAGGGTCTGTATGACATCTGTCCAGGATCTTCTAGCTTTCATAGTCTCTGGTAAGAAGTCTGGTGTAATTCTGATAGGCCTGCCTTTATATGTTACTTGACCTTTTTCCCTTACTGCTTTTAGTATTCTTTCTTTGTTTTGTGCATTTGGTGTTTTGACTATTATGTGATGGGAGGAATTTCTTTTCTGGTCCAGTCTATTTGGAGTTCTATAGGCTTCTTGTATGTTCGTGAGCATCTCTTTCTTTAGGTTAGGGAAGTTTTCTTCTATAATTTTGTTAAAGATATTTACTGGCCCTTTAAGTTGGAGGTCTTTACTCTTGTCTATACCTATTATCCTTAGATTTGTTCTTCTCATTGTGTCCTGGATTTCCTGGATGTTTTGGGTTAGTTACTTTTTGCATTTTGCATTTTCTTTGACTGTTGTGTCAATGTTTTCTATGGTATCTTCTGCGCCTGAGATTCTTCTACCTCCTATATTCTGTTGGTGATGCTTGCATCTATGTTTCCTGACTTCTTTCCTAAAATTTCTAACTCCAGAGTTGTCTCTCTTTGTGATTTCTTAATTGTTTCCACTTCCATTTTTAGATCTTGGATGGTTTTGCTCAATTCCTTTACCTATTTTTTTGTGTTTTCCTATAATTCATTAAGGGATTTTTGTGTTTCCTCTCTAAGGGATTCTACTTGTTTACTCGTGATCTCCTGTAATTCTTTATGGGATTATTTTGTTTCCTCTTTAAGGGCTTGTATCTCTTTACCTGTATTTTCCTGTATTTCTTTAAGGGAGTTATTCATCTCCTTCTTAAATCCCTCTAGCACCATCGTGAGATATGATTTTAGATCCAAATCTTGTTTTTCTGGTGTTTTGGGATATCCAGGCCTCGCTGTGGTGGGAGTTCTAGGTTCTGATGAAGCCAAATGGTCTTGATTTCGGTTGGTAGATTCTTGCTTTTGTCTTTCACCATCTGTTGATCTCTGGTGTTAGATGTTCTTGCTGTCTCTGACTAGAACTTGTTCCTCCTGTGGGTCTATAAGCTGGGGTCAGTACTTCTGGGAGATCAGCTCTCCTCTGGTAAATCTGGGCGCAGATGGCCGTGGATCAGTTGTCCATCCTGAGTCTTGGGGTCAGAGAACACCCTGGAGACAGGATCTCCACTTGCAGGAAAGGTGCAGAGAGGGCTGTGGGTCTGTTGTTCCTCCTAGGTGTGGTCTCAGATAGAAATGATCCTGACCAGGCTGCCCTGCAACTTGTTAGGCCTGTGCTTCCTGGCTGGTCCCACCTTAGAAAGTCACTGAGTCCCTTGGTTAAAACATTTTCTGAAAGCAGGCTCTCCACTTGCAGAGAAGGGGCAGAGAGGGTTGCAGATTCATCACTGTCACTGAGAGTATATCTTTTGTAGTGGTTTACTCAGGTGAGAAAACTAGAAGGCCTAATAGAACAAATGAAGCCAGTCCTACAGATCTGTACTCCATTATAGGTGGGCCTCAATCATCTATATTCTGCCTCTCGAGGTCCCAGGTGACCTCTTAAATCATTCCTGTGCTGGTCTCCACCCCTGTCATCATGAGGTGTGGTGCCCTGATTCTGTATGTCTCTGGCCTGCCTACACTTACCTGGGCTCTGGTGCAACTTCTTTGAGGGCTTCTGTTCCTAGATGCTCCTATATTGAACTATTAGACCACTCCACCTAAAATACATTCTCTATGACTTCTTACTACTGCATCTCTGATCTGAATGCTTTTATATACTCATAAATCAAGGTAAAATACAAATACAAATGTCTCTAGTTAAAAGAAAACATGAATGAAAATACATATATTTAAAGCCTTGCATAAAAGGACTTTCTTCGTTCCTTCTGAAGTAGAGTCCACCGCTATCACATAATGATCCTTCCCTCCAGTGTTGCTGAAGACCTCATTTTCAAGAGCATCCAAGTCTGCAGTTATTGCCTCCCAAAGATCTGGAAGACCTTCTCATACTTAGGTTATTGTTCTTGTCCTGGACTAATTTGATATTTGATAAGATTTGGGTCTTTGGCTTATAGAATAAATCTGATCTCAGAATATCTCTCCATTGTATCTAGAAAAGACAAGGCTATAAAGTATCCCTAACAGAAGGGCAACTGATAGCAGCCTTCAGTTGCTTAGAAAATTAACAACATACATAGACAGAATAGTTGTGGACCAGTTAACGTCAAATCTTGGTAAATGGCTGGGATCTCCCTTCAGTTGGAAGACAGTAAAGCATCCAAGACTGTAGAACATTTTTTTTTAATTTTATTTTATTTTTTCCTTACTCACTTTACATCCTGCTCACTGCCCCCTTTCTCAGTCTCCCCTCTCACAAGCTTTCCCCCATCACCCTCCCTTTCTCCTCTGAGTGGGCCCCCTTGGTAAACCCCTGCCCATACACTGGTCTTCAAGTCTCTGCAAAGCTTGGTGTTTCCACTCCCACAAAAGCCAGACAAGACAGACAAGCTAGTAGAATATATCCAAGGTACAGGCAACAGCTTTTGGAATAGCCCCCATTCCAGTTGTTCAGGACCCACATGAAGGCCAAGCTTCACATTTGCTACATATGAATGGAGATGCCAGGTCCAGTCTGTGTGTTTCTTTGGTTGGTGGTTCAGACCCTGAGAGCCCCAAAGGTGCAGGTTAGTCTTCCAGTGGAGTTCATATCCCATCAGGCCCACAATTTATTCTCCTAGTCTTCTATAAGAATCCTCAGACTCCATCCACTGTTTAGCTGTGGGTGTCTGTATCTGAGTCAGCTCTGAGTGCAGCCACTCAAAGGACAAGATGCTCCAGTCTGTAAGCATAATAGCTTGTCATTAATACTCTTAGGTGCTTGCCATGGGATGGGTCTCAAATTGGGCCGGTTATTGGTTGGCCATTCCCTCAGTCTCTGCTTCATCCCCTATGCCTGTATTTCTTGTAGACAGGATAAATTTTGGGTTGAAAGTTGTGTAGGTGGTTTGATGTCTCTATGGCTCCACTGGGGTTCATTTCTGGGATACAGGAGGTAGCCTCTTTAGGTTACATATCCCCAGTGTAATGAGTCAAAGTTAAGGTCATTTCCATTGATTCTTGGACACCTCTTATCCCAGGCTCATCCTGGAGATACTCCTCATCTCCTCACCCCTGTCAGTTGAAAATTTCCATTCATTTCATGGCCATCTAGCCATCTCACCTGTCCTTCCCCACACCTGATCCTGAACATCCCATTCCCCTCCACATTCCCCATCATTCCAAGTTCCCTCCTTCCATCTGCCTCTTATGACTATTTTATTCCCCAATTCTAAGTGAGACTTCAGCTTCCTCGTTTAGGGTTTCCATCTTGTTTGGCTTCTTTGAGTCTGGGAAACTTAACATTGTACATGTATTTTATGTATAATATCCACTTATAAGTAAGTACATATCATGCATGTCCTTTTGGGACTGGCTACTTCACTCAAGTTCTTATTCATTTGCCTGCAAATTCATAGTTTGTTTTTAATAGCTGAGTAGTTCCCATTGTATAGACGAATCACATTTTCTTTATCCACTCTTCAGTTGAGGGACATCCAAGTTGTTTCTAGTTTCTGCCTATTATGATTAAAGCTGCTATGAACATAGTTGAGCAAGTGTCTTTTTGAGATGTTGGAGCATCTTTAGGGTATATATGCCCAGAAGGAGTATAGCTGAATATTGAGGTAGAACTATTCCAAGCTTTCTGAGAAAACACCACAGTGATTGTTCAAGTTTGCATTCCCACTAGCAATGGAGAAGTGTTCCTCGTTGCTAACTGTGAAACATTTTTGATGTGAGGTAAAGTCCAGCGCACATCGAGAGGACAGAAAACCCAAATCTTTTAAAAATAAGAAATTATAGATATTTTTCTCATATGGAAACCCCCATCACCTGAAGAAGCATATCCTACAGGAGAACCTCTTGATGTCAGGAATAGCCTCTCCAATCTTGCAGAAATGTCTCTTGTCTAGCCAGGGACTTAGAGCATCAATGATACCTCAGTGCTATTAAGCACCTATTTAGCCTGCTCTGGGTTTTAGAGTGTGATAAATATTACATCTGGCTTAGCATAAAAAAAGAAGTATACATTGGGACATATACCTAGTGAGTGATTTATTCATTGCTTGTAATTGATGGGTGATGGTGGTATGCTCGAAGAAGAGCAGAACATATATGTGAAAATGTATAGGAAATGCCAAACAGTGGGGTAATAGACTCTGAAGAGACCACCTCAAGTAAGTAGACATGGCCCCCAGTTGAGGGATGGAGCTACCTACCCATCTCAAAATTTTTGACCCAGAATTGTTCCTGTATAAAGGAAATGCAGGGACAAAAATGGAGCAGAAACTGAAGGAAAGGCAATCTAGAGACCACTCCAACTTGGGATCTATTCCATCTGCAGATACCAAATCCCAACACTATGACTGGTGTCATGTTGTGCTTGCAGACAGGATCCTGTTCTCTGAGAGGCTCTACCAGCATCTGACTAAGACAGATATAGATACAGCCAGCTATTGGACTGAGCTCTGGGACCCCTATGGAAGAGTTAGAAGAAGGATTGAAGGAGCTGAAAGGGATTGCAACCCCATAGGAAAAACAACAGTATCAACTAACCAGACCTATCAGAGATTCAAGAGACTACGCCACTAACCAAAGAGCATACATGGGCTAGTCTGTGGCCTCTACTACATATTGGCTTTGTCTGGCCTCAGTGGGAGGGGATGAACTTGGTCCTGTGGAGGCTTGATGCCCCAGAAAAGGGGAATACTAGAGGGGTGAGATGGAAGTAGCGAGGGGAGCACACTCTTAGGGGCAAAATTGAGGGGGAATGAGGTAGGAAGTTTGTGGAGGGGGACCAGGAAAGGGAATAGCATTTGAAATGTAAATAATTAGAATAATTAATAGAAATATAAAGAAAAATTCTTCAATAAAGGACAATATTGGGGTAACTGTCAAAACTGATGGCCTGGGTATTACATAAAAGTAGTGATTCAGTAAAAAGAAAGGAAGGAACAAAGAAAGAAACTGTATAGGCAGATGATAGCACTTAAAGAAGGCTCAACAACTTCTTATCTCTGTCCAAGCACACCTGGGTTCTTCTGACTCAAAAGGACAGATGTGTTCTTACCAGATGGTGTCTTTTCCTTTTGGCTATGCCATTTCCTGTTGATAAGATTCTTCACTTTGGCCTCACAGTTCTTTCCCTCAGGATTCAGTCTCATGGGTCATGGAAATTCCAAATGGCAGATGGTGATGTATAGACCCTTGCAGATTAGTGTTCTTTGTCAGTACCCATACCAATGTTGTCATTGTATTCTGACCCGTGTCTCCTCATAACTTGAGGAGTTAGTCACAGGGGATGCAATTCCACATGGGGTGAAGTTTGATGGTTGTCTTTGGGAGATGAGGACTATATGTCTACATTGGGAAGACAGTAAAATAAAGAGCTTTTACATTCATAGGTGAGAAATAGATGTGAGAATAGAATATGAACTTAGTCATATGTGAGGAGCTACATGGATTGGGTGTGAGTAGAGATACAGTGTGGCTAGGTCATCATATAGACATTGTTTTATAGTCAGCAAGAGATCAGAACATATTATTCTATCCTGCTCAGTGACCCTATTTATTTTCTTATTCATTGGAGTGTGGGAGTTGGTGAGTATTGTAGTAAAATTTAGCTGGTGTACTTATATTCACAGAGTTGTGAAAAATGGATTTTAACCACATAAAAGTGTGGATTAAAGTTCCAAGAGCTTCACCAATCTCTTATGATCTTTTGGCTCTAGCTCTTCCATTGGGTCGATAATAGAGGATGCTGGAGGGATAGTAAGAAATAACAGGGCATATAGAGATATTCACTTACTCAGGGCTTCCAGGTTCTCGACTGCCTGAGAAAAATTCTAGGAGGAGTCAAGAGTAAAGTGTTTGAGATGGGAAGCCAGCAGGGTACCAAGATTTAAGACGACATAAAACTGGGAAGAGGGAGAATGTGGTGGAGTCCTGAAAGGCATTGGATAAGGAGAGTGTGGACTGAATGATAAATATACACCATATACATGTTTAAAACTCTCAGAGAATAAATAAAAATATAATTAAAATGAAATTATTCCATGAAATATACAGAGGGAAAATATGTCTAAATATGTTGTAAAGCCAATATTACAGCATCACACAGATAATAAAACCAACCAAACACACACACACACACACACACACACACACACACACACACACACACAAATTATAGAGTAACATCTCTGATAACACAAAAGTTCTCAATAAAATAATTACAAAATGAATGTGTCAAAATGAACATTAATCATGATTAAGTTGGCTTCATTCTAGTGATGCAGGAGTTGTTAAATATACACATAAATAAATAAAGTTAATAACATAAATGCATTCAAAGATTGGGATGAGTTGACTATTTCAACTTACACAGAAGAAAAGCCTTTAACAAAATCCAACATCATTTTTTATAAAGACCCAAAGCAAACATAATTATGGGAATATAACTCAACATTAAAATAGCTATATATAACAAACCTACATATATAGAAAAACTGGTACCATACCCATGACAAGGCAAAGATTCTCACTGCCTTCATTTCTATTCAGTATGGTGCTTGAAGTCTTGTCCAACATACATGATGAGAAAATGACAAAAATTGGAATAAAAAGAAAAAAACAAGGAATCAAAATTTCTGTATTTGCAGAATATCTTCATCAGAAAACTCCTAGATGAAAAACATCTGCAGGAAACAAAATGAACAAATTCAGATCAATAACCTGTCTTTATAATAATCGAAGCAGACAGAGAAAGAAATCAGAGAAAAAAGCTTTAGTCCGCCAATTCACAGTGAGTTAAACAAACAAACAAACATAATGAAACAAGCTTAGTTAAGGAAGAAAAAAAAATATCTGAGTTTCTGAAGAAACAAATTGAAGACTCTGAAAGATGGAAAGACTCCCTATGCTCATAGATTGCTGAGATTAACTGTGAAAATCACCACTTGTCTTAGTTAGGGTTTTACTGTTGTGAACAAACACCATGACCAAAGCAAGTCTTATAAAGGACAACATTTAATTGGGGCTGGCATACAGGTTCAGATATTCAGTCCATTATCACCAAGGCAGGGACATGGCAGTGTCCAGGCAGGCATGGTGCAGGAGGAGCTGAGAGTTCTACATCTTCATTTGAAGGCTACTAGCAGACTATTGGCTTCCAGATAGTCAGGAGAAGGGTCTTAAGCCCACCCCCACAGTGACACATCTACTCCAACAGGGCCACACCTTCTCATAGTGCCACTCTCTAGGCTGAACCATCATACAACCTTACTAAAAGCAATATATGACTTCAAGGATGTACCAATTAAAATTCCAGTGCCGTTCTCCATAGATATAAGAATATTAAAGTTAATATTGAAACACTAAAGACCCTGGATAACCAAAGAAATCCAGAGGGGGAAAAATGTTTCTGGAAGTATCACCATCCCTGATATGAAGTTATACTACATAGCCATAGTAATAAAAAGAGCATGGCATGGTACTGGCATGAAAACAACACACATAGATCAATGGAACTGGATACATGAACTGGAACAATCACTGGGTACTTGTACTGGGGAGGTAATTTTCCTCAAGGAGTAAGGAAAGGCTGAGTTGCCCATGCTCTAGTAAATAACTTCCCTCACTCATGCTCATGCAAGAAGCTTTAATTTAAGCTCAATGAGTCTAATATTAATGTTAATATTAATATTGTGTTCATATTAATAAATAATGATAATAATAGGATTGGTTGAATTGCTCAGTAGATAAAATTACTTACTGCTTAGTCTGATCTTCTGGATTGTTCCTTGGGATTTATATGATAAAGGAAGAGAAACCATTCTGACGGGTTTTCTTCTGACCTCCATACCTAGGCTGTCACACACACAAACACACACACACACACACACACACACACAAATATATGTAACAAATTAAAATATATATTTTGGTAAGGCTTGTTAATGAGAAGGATTTGTATTTCAGTAGAACCAAGAGGTGAATGAGAAAAGGTAATGGAAAGTTAAAAAAAAAAAAAACAGAAAAATTGAGTATATACACTTATAAAAATGTCAAAGAATATACATTTTTTAAATTAAGAGATGCTTTATTGTATAGAGTAAAGTACTCACCAAAGGAATAAGTGAGGGATCTTAAGAGAGTAAATGTTACAATTTTCTTGATGGACTTTGTACAAAATCTTACCAAAGTTGCAGGAAAGAGCAGGAGTTATTCATCGACTAGTATCACCTGTTAGCAAATACCTCATTTCAGTATCGTGTGGAGTGATGGCCAGAAGATAAGAAGTCATTTCCTGTCAACACAATATCTGCTCTGTGATTTCACATCAGGACCATATTTGATGTGTAGACTGTGTCCTGCCTTCACATTGCTTGAGATTTGTTGTGTCTGCCCTTCCACCCCTTCTTGTCTCTTTGGTGAGATCCAGTTTCAGGTCTTACCTTGAAAGTTTCTGAGCATGCCACAGTCACACAGTACAGCCTTCAGTTCACACATCTTTACTTGCAAATGTTCATTGCAGTGAGTCATGGGTCTGGTTTGAGGCCTTGGGCTTCTGCTATACCATCAATATTCCATCCTCACAGGGACTCTTCTTGAATATCCTATTGTTGCCCTGTGTCATGGAGATCCTCCAGCTTTGCATCTTCAGGACCATCCCTTTCTTTCACATGCTCTAGAAGTTCATAGATAGGGTAGATGGTGCAGTGTGGGCCTACTCAAAGCTCTCTGTGTCTGATCTGTGTTTGAGTAGTAGCTGGCTGGGTCAGCCTGCCAGCTCTCCAGCAGCCACACCATAAATCTCTCCTATTCTCATGCCCGCAGGGCTGACTCACCCTCACCTTCTCCAGCAGGGTTAGGCTTTATCTTTTTAAAAAGTGTTGTTAATTGAAATAGAATTACATCATTTTATACCCCACACCTGTTTCTTTAATCAGCCCTACCCAGTTACCTCTCATAGAACACCTCCCATCTTTCCTCAACATGATAGCTTATTTATTTTTTATTATAATTGATATGTATATGTGTGTGTACATATATTTGTGTGTATGTATATGTATATTTGTGCATATATTAAATTCATACACACACACATACATTTACTGCTGAGTCATTTTCTGTTGTAAATGTGTGTGGTTTCAAGGTTGATCACTTTGCATTGGACAAACAATAAGGGAGCTTATCCCTAGGATGGGTAAATCCTCATACTCTGAGCAGTCATTAGTTGCCTGTAGATCTTTGTCTATAATGAGTCCCTGTGAAAATTTTCCCTTCTATATTAACATGTTGATTGATATGACTATTTTTCCACTCTTGTTTATTGAGCAATTTCTAGGGAAAAATGGTTCTCAACAGACTTCCTGATAGTCTAGCTCTTTTTTGTTGGCTATTTTTCTTATATTAGAAATATTATACAAGATATGTTATATAAAATGTAAGACATATTATAACAATGGTCAGTATCTATTCAGGGACAGGACATACCAGAATCCAGGCTGAATGGTTTCTTATTATTACTTAAAACCCTTAATCATAAACTATATGTATTAAGTACATTTTTTTCTTTTTTATTAGATATTTTCTTTATTTATATTTCAAATGTTATCCCCTCTCCCGATTTCCCCTCCAAAAAAATATTCCATTCCCCCTCCCCCTGCTCACCAATCCACCCTCTTCTTCTTCCTGGTCCTGGCATTCCCCTACACTGGAGCATAGAGCCTTCATAGGACCAAGGGCCTCTCCTCCCATTAATGACTGACTAAGCCATTTTCTGCTATATATGCAGCTGGAGCCATAAGTCCCACCATGTGCACTCTTTGGTTGGTGGTTTAGTCTCTGAGAGCTCTGAGGATACTGGTTAATTCATATTGTTGTTCCTCCTCTGGGGCTTCAAACCCCTTCAGCTCCTTGAGTCCTTTATCTAGCTCCTTCATTGGGAACCTTGTGCTCAGTTCAATCTGTCTCTTTTAATCTTTCTGTCTCCTCTTCTGTAGTGTTGCCTGGGCTATAGGTGCAGAAGCTGTGAAGCAGGTGTATCTTTGGGGGCTGGGCTTCCCAGAATCTATTGATCTTTGAATTGTGTCCAGTTGTAGTTGTCTGTGATAGTCTCCATTTGCTGTAAAGAGAGACTTCTTTGGTGGGGATTGGTAGCTGCACTTACCTGTGGGTATAAGGATAAGATTTGAAATACAGTAAGGAATTATGTTGGTCTTTGTGAGCCTAGCCTTTAGTGGCTGAAGCCATCCTGTACCAGGCATGATTTCTCTCCTTTGAGTGAATTAAATACAATTGAACAGCTGTTTTTGGTCACTGATGTGAATGTCAAACAATCCATTATGTCATGAAATGATACATTTCATGAATTAGATATTATACTTGTGTTTGTATGTTTGGAACAGAAGCACAGAGTGTCCAAGAGCTTTTATAAACCCATATGTCATGAATTTTCATATAACATATATAATTTAATTCATATAACCTTATAATATAAAAGTTACATTAAAGCATATTAATACATTTAAGCATCATATTTTATACAGTCAAGATTTGGATAAATGTGATATTAAAATAATAATATCTTGAAGTTTTAATGGTAGTAGCTTTGAAAGTAAAACAACTCCACACAAAATGGAATTCATAGTAAAAAATCACATTGACTTTTGTTTTTTAGTTTTTAATTTACTGGTTTTCTTTTATTAAAAATAAATTCTTGGCTAGGGGAGATCTTCCCTCCAGGGCGGACTTCAGCCCAAGGACTCAGGAGGGACCAGCCTGGAGGCATAGGCCTCAGGAAGTGCAGGGGAGTCTCAGGACTGCAGGGACAGGATACTCTCAGCTTCCGAGTTACAGAGCTGGATCAGAAACCATCTCTGCTCCCTCATTGCTAGGGGAGAGCTTCCCTCCAGGGCAGACTTCAGCCGAAGGACTCAGGAGAGATCGCCATTTTCTCTCTGGGGTCTTGCTAAGGCAGGACCAGCCAGGAGGCATAGGCCTCAGGAATTGCAGGGGAGTCGCAGGACTGCAGGGACAGGATACTCTCAGGTTCCGAGTTACAGAGCTGGATCAGAAACCATCTCTGCCCCCTCATTGCTAGGGAAGACCTTCCCTCCAGGGCAGACTTCAGCCCAAGGGCTCAGGTGAGATCGCCATTTTCTCTCTGGGGTCTTGCTAAGGCAGGACCAACAGGGAGGCATAGGCCTCAGGAATTGCAGGGGAGTCGCAGGACTGCAGGGACAGGATACTCTCAGCTTCCGAGTGACAGAGCTGGATCAGTGACCATCTCTGCCCCCTCCCTGCTAGGGGAGAGCTTCCCTCCAGGGCGGACTTAAGCCCAAGGACTCAGGCGGGACCAGCCAGGAGGAATAGGCCTCAGGAGTGGAAGGGGAGTTGCAGGGCAGCAAGGAAAAGTCAAGCTCTAAGACACCAAGAACTTCTAACACCAGAGATCAAGAGATGGCAAAAGGCAAATGCAAGAATCCTACCAACAGAAGCCAAGACTGCTTGGCTTCACCAGAACCTAGTACTCCCACCTCAGCAAGCCCTGGATATCCCAAAACACCAGAAAAGCAAGATTTGGATCTAAAGACACATCTCACAATGCTGATAGAGGAACTTAAGAAGGACATGAATAACTCCCTTAAAGAAATACAGGAGAAAACAGATAAAGAGGTACAAGCCCTTAAAGAGGAAACAAAAAAATCCCATAAAGAA
>JADRCD010222964.1:0-19942 GCA_019843815.1 Montemys delectorum
AAAAAAAAAAAAATGATAATAAAAGACAGGGCAAAGAAAGGGGGAGGGGAAAGGAGATGATCCTGGTTGGGTTAAAAAGATAGTTTAATTTTTTTTTTCCTGTACATCAGTGGTCCAACATTACAGAAAAAATTTTCAAATGCTTGGTTTAATGTGGCCCCAAGTCCACAGCTCTAGCCTTGACCTCTGAACAGCCACATCAGTGAGACAATGTTACAGAAATATTTTTTTCAAGTGCATGGTTTAGTGTGGGCCCAAGTGCATGGCTTTAGCCTCAACCTCCGAACAGCAACTCAGCCCATTTCCTATTATGTTTCTCTTGTGGGGCTTCGTAGCTTCTCCTTTACTGAGTCCAAAGTTGAATCCTCATACTCAGCTTAGCGATACAACCTTGCAAGGCAAGAGACAGTCTCCAAACAAAACAATCATTGAATCCTCTACTCCTTCCCTTCCCTCCCTCCCCCAGGCCCCACCCCACCACCCTCCCACCCCACCATCCCATAGGCTTCTCTCAGCACAAGGCAGCCTGCTTTCTCAATTCTTTGCTCAGATCAGTTATCAGGGAGATAGTCTCAGCACCTTTTCCCATTAGAGTCCTCTGTCTTTCTCACCCTCGCAGCCACAGCCCCAAGCTCCTCATTAGTCTCTCTGTCCCTTCAATGATCCCCTGCAGGGCAGCCAGAACACACCATCCACGTGACTTTATGTTGGCTCTCTGCTCCCCTCTCAGGTGTTTAGACTCCACCAAGAGCTAATTCTGGGCTGCTGGAGACTAAGAGGGGATACTCATACCCAATAAAGGCAAAGCAACAGCCAATCTTTTAAATGAGAGAAGAAAAGAGAGAATTCCTGTCTGCATACTCCTTTCTCCCAGGCATAGAGTGAGACACAGTTGTAAGGTTTTCTTTGACATGAAGATGAATTTAACGTGACGCGCATGCATGGGCATCCCATGAGAGGCATGGGAGATGTGAGCATCTACCTTCCAGGGTCACTGTCTAGAAGATATCACATTGTGTCATCCTGAAATAGTCTTCTAGCCATAAATAGCTTATCTCTGGGGTATTTCTACCAAAACTATTTCCTAGAACTGCTCTGTAACTGCCTGCCTCCCAGTTCCTCTCCATTTCAGCACATATCAACTATTTTACACAACACACACACACACACACACACACACACACACATACACACACACACACACACACACACAGTTAGGGTGTGAACTTTTGTAAATATGAGCATGATAGTTTAAAAGATTTGGTTTTGTTTTTAATTGTGTGTGTGTGTGTGTGTGTGTGAGAGAGAGAGAGGGGGGGGTGGGGAGAGGGAGAGAGGGAGAGAGAGAGAGTCCAGGTACCTGTAAAGAGGTCAGAAAGGGTGTCACATCCCTGGATCTGGAGTTACATGTGACTCTAGGATGTGTGTGCTGAGAACTATACTTCGGAGTCTTCTGCAAGATCTCTCAAGCCCCATGAATGTGATTTTAATTGTATCAGTGATTCTTATGCCAAAGGCTTTGTAAATGATGTTTTCAGTCATTGTGCTGGGAAATAAGCCATAAACCTCATGGTGCCTTACAAAAGGCTTTCTCCTCCCCCTCCCTCTCTCTCATAACACACATACGTACTCACATGCACACACACATATGCACAAATGCATACACCCACGTACACACACACACCTATGCATACACACGCACACACACATATACAAATATATACAAGCAACCTTAGGCCTTGCCTCGGTGACTAAGCTGTGAGAGTCTGCATCTTACAGATGGGACAATTAAGTACATGATGTAATTTTCCCAGCTTCCCAGGGGACTTGCATTCTCAGATCCCATCTTACTGACTGGTGCAATAATGGAAATTATTATGTGTGAAACTGATGTGTTAATTTAATTTTATAATTTAGTCTTTTCCTCTGGTGACTTTTCTCTGTCTATAGCCTTTTTAGTTTGCTCTGTGGTCCCAGAAGTTTCTGAGTGTCACTGTCATCACTTAGCAGAGTCTAAAGTTCCATGTGAGCCCAGACCAGTGTCAAAGGTAATCAGAGCCCAGGACATAATCAGGACCACTGTGTACTCTGCTTGCTCCTTAGAAAGACCAGACCTGTGACAAATTGCAGCTTAGTGTTCAGTCTGGGACGTGATTTTTGGCTTTCATGAAGTCACATGAGATCAGTAGACCTTTCCAGAGGTCTAGAGAAGAAAAAAACAAAAAAACAAAAACAAAAACAAAACCAACTTTCTACAACAAAACCCAAAGGCTCTTCACTAGAGCTCTTCCTCCCTTGCTCTATCTGTACTGCCCTTGTTCCCCTCAGGTTCAAAGGGCACAAAGATGGCTGCCCTCTTGGGAGTACATGTATATGACACACAAGCAAAATTGGCTGAAACTTCCAGATAATTAAAAAGTGATAAAAAGAAGATAAAAATTCACCTTTCCAGGGTGAATTGGCAAGTCTGTTTAGGAAAGGCTCATTTGCATAATTCCTAAGATCCTCTGGAGTTCTTTATCTAAAAAGATTAGGAGACTTTATTAGTTAGATCCCACAGGCGTGCCTTTCTTTGGACCCTGTATTGACATTGAACGTGAAGAGAACAGCATTGTAGGGAAGATGACCTGGTGGCCTGGTCTCTCCCCAAACTCAGCTTCCTCCGTGTCTGGCCTCATGGTGGCTTGACCTGAAGACTTAAGCATAGTTAGGCTCTATCACCTTGTTTCTTCTTTCCTGTTGTCTCTACTGGATGAGGCTGCATTCTTGGCTGTCTCAACCCAACTCTTGGCCTTTTGACAGTGTCCCAAAAGGAGGAGACAGAGAATCTGGTTATATGGTCAAGTGTTTTTCTTGAATGTGTAGAAAAGTGATTTCTTGGGAGCTCTTATCTGTTCTGTGTTATCATTTGCTGGGTTCCAGAGGAAGCCACTTCACAGATTAGGAAATTAGTAGCTCATGTATGCAAGAAGAAACACATCTACCAACCTGAACAGGGGAAGAGCTTTTTACTCTTCACTGGACAAATGGCCACAGCTGGAACCCAGGGTGAATTGGAATCCAGAGCTTCCTGTTCAGAAGAAACAGAGCTTTAAAGGGCTTTGTGCTAGGGACTGGAGTGACCCTCCTTAGCAGGGACCACAGTCCCCGACTCTGAGCGGGCTGGCTCAGAGTGTCAAGAGTGCGCACAGTTGATGCTGAGAGCCCCCTCACAGTGGTCCCAGATGCTAGGCTTTGTAGAGGAGACTCTGATCTCAAACACCTTCCTTTTCCAATCAGAGCACTTGGATATGACAGTCACCACCCAGGACAGGGACTGAGGAGCTAGCTCTGTGGTTATACTGTCACACCTCACTGCAAGGCAGTGAGATGGGTTGGACATTTATTTCAGCTTGGCAGCTGAGTCTTCCTTCAAAGTTTTAAAACCAAAATTTGAAAATTAATAACATTGGACCCAGCAGAAGTCATGGTGGTTTTTCAAAAAAAGAAAAAAGAAAAGAAAAGAAAGAAAGAAATATAAAATTTACATTAATATTTAATTGCTAGAGTTTGGAAGAGTGTAGAGCTGCGATTCAATGTCAGCGTCCACCTGCTCTCCGAAGGCTGGCTTGCTCTCTCACAGGCCCAGTGGGGGCTGTGGGGAGCTGGGCCCCCTCCTTGTGTGCTCCTTAACAATGTCTACAGTCTCTCCAGGGGGAGCTCCAGATGGTGAAGGAAACTCTGCAGGCCATGATCCTGCAGCTCCAGCCAACAAAGGAGGCAGGAGGAGAGGCCTCAACTTCCTATTTGACAGCTGGTACTCAGGAAGCCGAGGCCTGAGGTGTGAGTGTGGAGTGGGAGGGGGAAGGGGGGGCCACATGGCATCAGTGTGGAGTGGGGGTTGAAGAAGGGGCAAACCACATGGCATCGGGGTGGAGTTGGGGGTGGAAAGGAGATAGACCATATGTTGTCGGTATAGAGTTGGGGAGATGGAGATGGACCACCATCTCAGCAGTATTACTCTGGCACAACCATTCCCCTGCTACACATGTGCTACAACCCAGAGCCTTGCTGTGCTCCAGTGGGAAATCATCCCATGCTTCATCACAGACAGAGATGGGAAGTGACTTAATACATACCTCCCGTTGTCACCAGAAGTTCCTGTCCCATGTCATGATGGGAACGTTTAGCACAGGAGCTGACTGTCATTTCATTTTGGATCCCACTAGATGAACGCCCCCAACTGGGTAAACTCTTTTGGGATTTGTTTCTTTTTTACTACCATTTTTTTTTTTTTTTTTTTTTTTTGCTTTCTCCTTCAGCCTGGTCTTTCTCCATTCGAAACCAAACCTGAGATGGCCACTGTACCTGCTGGGGTCTTTCTACAGGCACTCCAACACCAGGAGCCCACAAACCTCAGAGTCTGTGCAGGTCCTTAGCTCCCCAGGCCACTTCCTCTGGGAGCCCTGCTCAGTCTTAGGAGATGTCTACAGGGTGCCTCAGCAAGGTGCAGCCTTTATGTTCTATGGCAATGGCTGCAGCTCAGAACCACCACCACCACCACCACCACCACCACCACCACCAGTACCTGCTGCTACATCAGGTCCTTCTGAGATTCCAACCAGTGAGGTGGGAGGTGCGAATGTGGGGAGGGGCATGGGTCCAGGTGGAGACAATAGACAATGTTGAGCCTTTCCAGTTCCTGCTTTGTCTCCAGGGAATTACATCATGGGGCCTAAAGAGCAGTGTATATTCACTGAGGCGACATGGACTCGGACAGGCAGCTCACTGCCCCATAGTGGTGTGTAGCAGGTCCCCATGGTGGATTGCTCCTTGGGTTCAGCTGAGACTCCTGCTGAGGCAGCTGCAGGCAGGTTGTTCAAGTGGACTGAAGAGTCAGGTAGTTTTCTGTTGCTGTAAAAAAAACTACCTGGCAAAAGCAACTTGGTAGGAAGTATAGCAGGAAAGAAGGAAGGGAGGGAGGGAGGGAGGAAGGAAGGAAGGAAGGAAGGAAAGGATGGAAGGATGGATGGATGGAATGTGGTTAGGTGGGTTTATTTGGGCTCCTGGTTTGAGGCTACAGTCTATCACAGTAGGGAATGGATGATGACAGGACCATGAGGTAGCTGTTCACACCATGTCCTCAGCCAGGAAGCAGAGAGATCAACCACTGCCTCAATCTCTTCCCCCTTTCCATTCAGTACAAAGTCTCAGCCCATGTGATGCCGCCATCCACATTTGCAGTGGGTTTCCCTCAGTCAAGTGTCTCCAGAAACACCCTTATGGACATACTTGAAGTTTTGCCCTCTAGGTGACTCTGAGCCTAGTCAAGTTGATAACGAAGATGAATTACCACAGGAGGGTACCTCAGAGATTATACATCTATATGGTGAGACCCTGGCATCATAACTCCTATTTGGGAGTCAACTCAGCTAGCCACCCTGTAGGAAGGCTGGGACCATAAAGTCCACCGGCTTCCATCAAGCCCCAACATTCCCAAGCCTAATAGACTTCAGATTTTTTCATTAGAAGCTATGCATTCCCTCAGTCTTGGGGGACATAATGCTGTCCTCTCTCGGATGACTCCAGTGCACCTGTACCTTGGAGAGCAAGCCTAACATTCTCCCATTGAGCTCAGCGCAGCCTGACGAGTCTTCCTGGGAAGCTCCCTGTAAGATGCTCTGCTCCCGTTTGTAGGTATGGTGCTAGACACACGCTTGCCTTCCTCTGGGTGCATGGGCCCAGCTTTGAACCCTTCCTAATCACCCTTCCATTTCTGGAAGATGCCCGGTGATTCTCCAAGCCGTCCTTGCCGAGGACCACTTTGCCCTTAGTTGAAGAGACTAACCACTCACTGCTCGCTGACTTTCTGCGGCGTTATCTGAACGATTTCGAGGACACGTTTTATGTATTTGAATAAGACGTATGTTGAGTTTGTTTCCAGACTTGATGTTTTGATTATGAGACAAATCCCTGAATCAATTATAATCGTACCTCTAAAAGTCTGGTGAAGCAGTCCCATGGCACCTGGAGCCCCCAAATCCTTGGTGTGATTTTAGTGAAGCGAACTTGAAATCAAGATCACCACCTGTTGCCAAGAACCTTCCTAACCCTGACACCTTCAAAGGTAGCTTCCTGGCATGAGTCACCTGACAGTCACTGCCAGTCTGAGTGTTTTATGTTATTCTGACACCACTGTAGCTCTCTGTGAGGTCATGAAGCATTTGAAAGCTTAAGGAGCTGAGCAGTCCTTAGGGGTCTCAGGGAGAGGGACAACTGAGAGTGCCCAGTGTCTGGTTGGTTGAATGGCACTTCAGTCATAAATTGTCCCATATCTCTTGTCATTCTCTGGTCTTAGAGTACAATCCAGGTTCAGTGTTGAAGGCTGGTGTCTCCTGGGACCACATGACTGTCTCATGACAACCTTCCTCTCATTAGCCACTTTGGCTCTAGGAGATCCAGGACTTGTGGATTCCCCAAATATAGGACAAGACAGTTTTCTACAAGGCCAGGGAGGTTGGGGCCTGAGGTTAGACTTTTAGGAGAGGACCAAGCCCCCGGCAAAGCTTTGTGTTGAAAGGGGGACACAATGTCAGTCTTATTTATGAAAACAACACACACACATAATTTATAAATATGCTCTATTTTCCTTATGCATTCATATGTTGATGGGCTCATTTCATAATCCGTCTGTCACTGTGATGTTCTGCAAGGGGGAGGGGGAGAGGACAGGGGGCGCCAGCTTGAACATCTTTATTACCTCATTATCACCAGGTCTAGCTCCTGAAACGTTACAGTATTGATCAATCCCTGAATCAGGTTAATATGCCACAATTGATTTTAGTCCTACTTGGTGATGAGCTGCCTCCCACCCCAGAAACACTTGTGGATTGGCACCATGCTGAGCCTTTCACAGCCAGTCGCAGTCACAGCTCTGCCTGAGAGTGCTCCACAGAGAGGAGAGTGCTCCACAGAGAGGAGAGTGCTTCACACAGAGGAGAGTGCTCCACACAGAAGAGTGTTCGTGGGCCTCAGGATGGCCAGGTCTTCATCCTAAGGCTCAGAGTTGTTCAGGGGAGGGTCATGGGGAATCCTGACCCCCACGGGCAGCTGTTCCTAACCAGTGTCCTTTCTAAAGTGCCTTTGATGTCCTCTTTGCATTTTGAGCTGTGAAACTCACACCAGCTAAAACCCATGACTGCCCTGTGAATTCTGTCTAAGAGCAGCGAGTCGCTGATCTCTAGGTCTCCTCACCCCCCCCCCCCAACAAACTGTACTGTGTAGCCTGGGCTCTATCCACTGTCATGGCCTAGCCTGTCTCAGTCACCCCAAAGATCATTCCAGGGGTGCCATTTACAGCCACACAGTGGGTGGGTTCTCTGGAAACTTTCTATGTAACTGGTGTTTCTCAGAATATGTTTGTTTACTATGGGCAACATGAACAACATATATATGTATGAACATGTTCGTGTGCTGTGGTTAACAGCAACCCTATACATGTTGGTCAGCACCCTCTTGTGTACATAATTGACCTTTAATTTTAATACCACTGCTTTGTTTGATCTTTGATTTTTGTCATGTAAATTATTGCTTTATTAAGTGTCCTGCTCTGTGTGAAATAAAAGCTGATACTCAAGCTGCGATACCCCCTGGGGTCATCTGGTGTTCTGGAGCAGAAGTGATCAGAGGGGTCAGATTGGTTCATCTCACCAGTCTATGACAAGGCAATTAAATACTTATAGGTTTGCCTAGACAAACCAGAGGACTTGCAACAAAGTTACACTATAAAATCACATCCAAGCTTATATATTTAGATGCCAACGAATCAGAAAAACCTGTCCCTAAGACATGGAGAGACACCCAAAATCATCTAGCTTACTCTGAGCAAGTCGGTTATGATTTACTATTTACAAAGATTATATACAATATATGTTATATATACTATATATAAGAGATATACCCACAGAAGTGAATTTTCACAGAGCCAATGTATTTTGGTCTTCATGCGTGCTCAGCAAGCACTCCAGTCTCCACACCACCAACCTCTCCCCTGCCCCTGTGGAGCTGTGCTCTATGCTGGACAGCATGGTTTTCATTCTCTTTGTTGTGTGTATCTTCAGACTGCTGTGGGAATGCTGTTATTGTTATTTTTATTGTACACAACATCGGCAGCTTGATCTGGGATAACTTAGGTGTCCTCATGTAGCCGGCATTGAAATTTCCCAATATGTTGCTATTAGAGTCAGTGCAGCAATGAGAGCCTCATGGGGGGGGGGGGGGTTGTGGCTTTGCACTGAGACGTACCCCTGCATCTATCCAATGGGATTGTTGATTCAGGTCCCCGTGGTTCCCCACAATACATTTCAACACTAGGCCTCTGCCTGGTGTCGGTTTCCCTTCACCTCCACCCAACCTCAACGACTGCTTTTCCTAATTTTTTTTTTTTAAATCTGCCTTTGAAAATTTGGCTTTTTCTTTCCTCATTATTTGCCCATCTTCTGTAAAGGAAGAGGACAGAGTGGTTGGTCCTGTTCACAGGGCTCACGGGTCGGGGCGGGAGCTCAAAGTGGCTGGAAAGCCCAGCTGCATGCCCTACCACAGGGTGTCAGCTCCTGCAGGATCATAAGTCCTGAGATTTCCATGCAGTTGTGGGTATAGGGACATAGACCTATCTCAGCTGTCCCCCGAGTCTGTAGCAACACCCCAGGCGCCATCTTTGTCTTGATAAAACAGTGAATGCTACCTGGACCAACACAGATTCCTCAGGTATGCGATTAGGAAGACCTGGAAAGACCTGGAAAGGCACTAAAACACGCTTCAGGAAAAAGCTTGTCATGAGTTTTAAGAACTGAAGGTGAAGACTGGGATGATAGTCCAGGCAGTAAAGTACACTGAGGGCCTGAGTTCGATCCTTTAGTACTGACATAAAAAGCCAGGTGTGACAACACACGCCCTATAATTCCAGAGTCAGGGAGGCATAGAACAAAGTCGGATCCCTGGAGCTTGCTCAGCAGGTAGTTTAGTCTTCCTGGTCAGTGTAGGGGGGCCTCCATGTGCACATGAACACACACACACGCACACACGCACTCACACACGCACTCACACACGCACACACACGCACACATGCACTCACACATGCATGCCTGCACATGCACATATGTGCACACACATACACACCTCCCTGCAAAACCCTGAAGATAACAATAAGCCAGCATGTGCTCTCAGATTACAAGAGGCGCTGATGGGCAAGGACAAAGAGGCCAAAGGGAGGCAAAGGGCAGGCAGCTTGTGAGAGGGAAGGTGAATATGTTCAACGGCAGGTGGCATGCAATGTCCAGTGAGGCCAGAGAAATGCTGTTGGGTTTGGCCAATCCACTGTGAAGAGAGT
Source organism: Montemys delectorum (assembly GCA_019843815.1). NCBI lineage: Eukaryota > Metazoa > Chordata > Mammalia > Rodentia > Muridae > Montemys > Montemys delectorum. Next base: position 9,368 of record JADRCD010222964.1, read on the forward strand.
TTTAATGACTAGGTGGGGAGGGGGCAAGTGGATGGCTCGGTGGGCAAAGGCACCTGCTGCCACGTCTGATGATCTGAGTTAAATAACCAGGATCCACACAGCAAAGGAAAAGACTGACTCCCCCATGGGCTGTGGTATAGATGAGCCCCCCCCCATTAAATAAATAAACACATAATAAAAGTTAACTTTAGAAAGGAGGCAGAAGCAAACATTACCAGTGAATGTCCAGTCTATGCAGAGAGGAGCGTCTGATAGCCCAGAAGTGTGGGCACACTAGACAACACATAGCGCTTATAAAATACCATAGAGACAACCAGCCAAACTCCACTGACCTCAGGAGTGGTGTCGATGTTGGCAAGGCCTTCAGTCCTTCTGTCTGTCCATGGGGTCATTTTACTCTGAGATTGAGAGAGAAATCCAGTATTGAAATTCCACTCAACTCTCCAATGTGGTTCAAAAGAAAACTGTAAAGAGCACCCAAGCACACGCTTTGGCCGGCTCCCAACTGTGTCTGCTGAAGCGAAGCGTTTATTGAGTGTGTCTCTGTCAGTGTTTCTCCTGCTTTGGGGAGCCTTTTGGTAACTTGAGAAAATGTTCCCTGCCTTAAGGAGAGAGGGACCTCATCATGACCAAGGGGAGAGAGAGAGACTCATTTTTTTTTTGTCCGCATATTAAAGTGAAGAGTGGAGCTCAGAGAAGCTTGAGACCAGCCAGAGACCTAATTAGTAGCTGTGATTTTCAAATTCCCCACAGCTGTCATACGTTAATGGATGGTACAGGAAGGCGGAGGCTCAATAGGAGCGGAGGGTGATGGGACCAGCGTGAGTGGCTTAATGTGGCCTCAGTCTTCCCCCACCCAAGTTAGCCTTCTCTTCCCTAGATGGCACCACAGAAGTGCCAGCTCTAGATCAGGGCTACAGCATTGCACCTACCCATACCTAGCCCTGCCCTGGGACCTGGCTCAGTCTGACCCTGGGGATAGGTCTGTTAACTGTACTCTGCTGTGTCCTAGGCCTGCTACTTGCTAAGGGGATGGACACAGGAAAAATTCCCCAGAATGTTCAAGGGTCAAGTTAACCATGGTGTCAGGAATGAGCTGAGGTCAGTTACACCAGCCCTTCCTGCTCCGTGTGATTTACCACCATCCCCAAAGCGAAGGGGTCAGCACTAAGGGTGTGGCTGTAGATCTGTCTTGCCAGGGAAGATTTTTAACTGCTAAGGCTGAGCAGGAGGGTGGCTCTTCCTGGCTCTAAGAGCTTCGAGTCCCCAGGGTGGGTCAACGGCCACCTTCAAGAGCTTCGCCATAAGTGGTAGCATCTGGCTGTCCCATGCCCAGAAAGATCAAGGGCTTTCTGTCTTTCTGTCGAGTCCCTGCTGTCCCAGGTTTGCTCTGCGCACCCCCTTCCACTGTTATTTCTGCCTCATTGCTGCTGGGCGCTCTCACTCTGCCCACCATTCCACCGCTCCCTCCTCTTCCTGATGCCTTCCAGTTCTGCTACTCTCAGAATGCCCGGATCAGGGCTCTTGTCCTCCCTCTCTGACAAAGGCTACTTCAGATTCTCATCATCTCAAATGGTTACAATGGATTCTCAGGGTTTCTTCTGCTTCTAATTTCTTACACTTGAAGTTCATGGTCAGAATTATCTTTCTTTCAACACTATTCAAAATAGTGAAATTATGAAGCCGACAAATGCACTTTCGCATGCAAACACACACATGCACATGGTGAAATTGTGTTTTATGCTTAAGACAGGGTCTCACTACGTAACTGTGGCTGGCTTTGAACTTGTAGTGATGTGCAAGGCCCCTCCTGTGCTGGTGTTACAGACATTCACAACCACACCCTGCAGACAGTTAAGTGTTATTTGTCCATAAAGAAGAACACAGTTGTGCTATTTGCTGGGAAGTGGTGGTAATGGAGATTGTGATAAGATAAAAAAAAGTCAGACTCTGGGCTGGAGAGATGGTTCAGCAGTTAAGAGCACTGACTGTTCTTCCAAAGGTCCTGAGTTCAAATCCCAGCAACCACATGGTGGTTTACAACCACCCATAATGAGATCTGACGCCCTCTTCTAGTATGTCTGAAGACAGCAACAGTGTACTTATTTATAACAATAAATAAAACTTGGGGCCGGAGCGAGCAGAGGCCCTGAGTTCAATTCCCAGCAACCACATGAAGGTTCACAACCGTCTGTACAGCTACAGTGTACTCATATACATAAAATAAATAAATAAATAAATAAATCTTTAAAAAAAATCAGACTCTGAAAGGTGGATACCACACTTTTTTTTCATTGGTTTTATACCTGTCCATAAACCAGTTGCATTTATATATAGATAAATGTGGCCAAAATACATGATGTTCTTGCAAGAGATTTTGTATGAATGCCAGTACTACTGGCTACTTGCAATAGCCAAGATATGGTTGCAACCTAGGTATCCATCAAGGTATGTATGTATGTATGTATATATATATATATATATGTAATACATACACACACATATATTTAATAAATATACATATAAAATACACACACAAACACACACACACACACATATATATATAAAATCATCTTTCTAAATCAATGGTCAGATAAGACTCAAAACCCTTTGCTACAGAAAACATTCTGTTGGCTGCCGGTCACCGTCTGTACTCACATCATCACTGCCTCTGCTTGAGTTGTTCCCCATCACTCAGTTTCTCAGTGGTCCATCTGCTGTCTCATGGCCTCTGTTCACAGCTGTGTCATCCACTTGGAATCCTGATGTATGTGTAGCTAAGTCAGGCTCCTTCATCAAGAGTGCCCAGAAAGGAAACCAAAGAAAGAAGTGGATTCTTTATAGTTTTCTGCAATCCACTCTGGCTTCTCCTGGAACTAGAATACATTTTAAGAGGCTAAAATGAGAAACAAGGAACTTAGGAGGAAGAAGAATTCCTCCCCACAGGTAATCAGAGCTCAAGCCAAGTGAGACTCAGGGAGATCCGAGCGTCTCAGTGAATCACACAGCACCTACAGTAAAGCCCAAGTATAGAAAGGGGCTGCCGTCAGACCTACAGCGAAGGCCTTTCAGTTTGACAAGGATTTATCGGGCTCCTATGAAGTGTTGTGTGCTGGAGTTACAGCAATACAAAGACCGATAGAGCCACGGGGAATTACAGCTGTGTGCATGGCCTCTGTGGTCTCTACTCTGTACTTTCAACTTCCTCAGTTAAAAAGATATGGCTCTGTGCTACAAGAGCCTGTCCTGTACTTTATTGGTTATCCTTGGTCATGAGCTGTGATGGACTGGATTTAGGTGTGCTTAGGAGGCGAATCTAGGGACCTGGCTTGAGTAAAAGGGAGGAAAGGAGAAAGTAAGCTGACCATTAGCATTTCTGTCTGTCTGTCTGTCTGTGTCTATCTATCTGTCTGTCCCCCCCCCCCCCCCCTGCACTTTCCTGACTATAGATCCAACAGGACAGCCATCAGGGAGCTGTAAAAGGATCCCTCTGCTCTACTGACGAAGGCTGTGGATCTAAAATTCAAGAATAGTTCCTGTGGCAGGAGGGTGTGTGGGACTCACTCATCAGGACTCACCCTAGCTGGACTGGCAGGGTCCAACAAGAAGTTAACATCCCTCCTAAACTTCACACAGTGCCTCCAACTTTGTCCAGCACAGACAGCCACATCACCACAGTCTATACATGAGTTATGTTTCTGTGTTTTCTTGTTGTTTGTGATAGGCCCAGACTAGTCTCAAACTCCCTCGGCTTCCTCAGTGTTGAGATTACAGGTGTATATCACCATGTCTGTCCTGACATACTTTAGAGAGTCCCTGTTTGCCTTTCTGTTGCTGTGATAAAACACTGACCAAGAGGAATTTGGGTGTGGGTAGGATTATTATATCCTATAGGCACAATCCATTGTTAGGGAAGCCATGATAGGGGCACCATGCAGGAACCTGGAGGCGGGAGATGATTCAGACACCCCCACAGGCCAATCTAAGGGAGGCAAGTCTTCAACTGAGATTTCTTCTTCCCAGGTGTGGAAGTTCTTTGTCAAGTCAACAAAAACTAACCAGTGTATGCGCGCGCACACACACACATACACACACACACCATGTTACCTTATCTAAAATATGAAAAATAAAGCTCTAACTACTTTCACAGAGTACACTCACCTACAACAAAATTCAAGGATTGTTCACACAGTTGTACCAATTCCATGGCAGCACATTTAAATCATGACTTGTAAGGATAACCCCACTTTGAAAATAACCTGCAGGCTAGAATGTCTAACTTACAAACACTTCTGGCTAGGGCTCAGAGATATTGACACCCCACTGCTTGTAATTAGCTAAAGGTATAAACATCCACCCTTTCAATGTTAATGCAGGTTCTTCCATCCTATACGTATCGATTGATCAAGTCTGGTATTATTTTAGGAGCTAGAATTTAACCTTGAGCAAAGCTTTGCTCCCATAGAAATACCCACTAACATAAAAACACAACAGTATGAGACTGTCTAGTAATGTGTCTGCAGTGCTGTGAGTGGGCTCAACAGTTTGCACACACAGTAAAGACAGCGATTTCTCCTCTTCCAGAACCTACCAAAAGCCAGGAGCTCAGCCACCAAGGGTCAGGTCTATGAGCTCCTTTGCCTTCCATGACTGATTGTTGCTGAGGCTAGCCTTGTGTAGACCCAACACAAGAGGCCATAGTTCTTGCAAGTAAGAGTAAGCGATTGTAATGGTTGCATGGAGTTGGGAGAATACAATGTAACTGATCTTCTAGCGCTGTCTCTGGGCTGCTGCTGCAGTTCCCAGAGGGTGCTATTCTCTCTGAGCCTGGCTGTCCTTGCCCAGTTCTCCTTCACCCTTCTCCTGTGGCTCACACCTGCTCTACTCTATTCTGACTCTCCCTTCTCAGAGCCAGCCTGGCTTAGGGAACTCATGCACCCAAGTAAGTTTACACGACCCACAGATATGTGTAGGGACATATCTGGGCGTGTTTGGATAGGAGGAGAGGAGAGGTAAGGTGACTCCATGTTCCAGCTGTCCCAGCCTGCTGTGACCTCTGTCCCTGGACCCTTCAAAGCACTGCTCCATCTTCAGCAGCGCACCACAGAAGGGACAAAGCACGGGGGTGGGAGGCACAGCATCCTCTTTGGGTTTGATGGTCAGGAGGGAGTTGGCATCATTCACCTGACACTTGGGTGCCTAGAGCCCCAGATACAGTGTTTCCCCCTGTGTAAGGATACACAGAAGTCGCTTTGAAAATGTGAAGGCCCCATTAGATAAAAAAGGCAGTCTGCAGTCTGGAAAAGGGTTTCCATGGCCCCATAGTCATTTGATGTGTACACATATCACACACACCAAGCTCAAAAAGGTACTTTCAGCCAGGAAATATTTAACGATTCACTTACATTTTCTGAGGTTGTTATTCTGAGTTTTTAGTTCTGAATGCCAGACTCCCCTCTTCTTCCCCTGGCACCCCTTTTCCTCCACTTGAAATATGTTCTTTCCTTAAGCATTGTTTTTTTTTTTTTCTCTAGCATACATGATTGATTTATTCTTCCAGCACCAGAAACAATGGGCAGGGCCAGGCCTTTGGAATATCCGGCCTGGGCCAGCATTTTGCTCCAAAGCAAAGAGAAATAAGGAGTCAAGTGAAGAAAGAACACGCCTAGTGATAACACACTGAATTCAAAACAGTGGTTCCCTGTGAGCTCTGCCGGTTTAACCCTCACAACCAAGATGCATGGAACCGTCCTAAATCAAGTCCAAAGATAAATCCTTCCCTTACGCGGCTCCTCGTGGGTAATTATCACAGCAAGGAAAAGCCTCACACAGTTACAACCAACCAACACGATTATCAACTCAGACAATCACAACACCACCCCATCCCGGAAAGGTTAAGGGAACAAGAAACAACAGCTCAGAGCATGGAAGGCTGGGCTGTCACTCTTGGCACATCTGCCTAAGCACGGAGCCTGCCTTTCTTATCACTCGTAATCCTACAGTGGATGAATGCGTGACCATAAGTCCAAAGAGCAGGTGCCACTGTCTTTGTGTCTGCATTGTTTTGAATGGATCAAAGCTGCAAGTAGGGGTGGGAATACAGCTGAGAGGAGAGGTTGTTTGTCTTATATGCATCGGGCCCTGGGTTCACTCTCAAGTCCTATAAAAGGACAAAAATCAGCCAGGCAGTAGTGGCGCACGCCTTTAATCCCGGCACTTGGGAGGCAGAGGCAGGCGGATTTCTGAGTTTGAGGCCAGCCTGGTCTACAGAGTGAGTTCCAGGACAGCCAGGGCTACACAGAGAAACCCTGTCTCAAAAAAAAAAAAAAAAAAAAAGTCACTAAGGGTAGAATGTACGCAGTGGTATGGGGGAATTTCACTGACATACTGTTGACTGAGCAGGGTGATTTATGCTATAAGAGTCCCTGGCTACACCAAGCTTGGAATTAGTCAAATCCAGTGTAAAGAGAATCTCTTGTGTTGTATGGAATCATCACCTGTCAGTGAGCTGAGGCAGGAAATAGGAGGTGGGACTTCCAGCAAAGAGAGGGAGAGGAAGAAGAACAGGGAGAGGGAGAGGGAGAGGGAGAGGGAGAGGGAGAGGGAGAGGGAGAGGGAGAGGGAGGAATTCTGGGAAATAGTTTAAGTAATGGAGATTTGCCCTAACTCTGAGGAGGAGACAGATGCATAAACCTGAGCAGAGGTAACTAAGCAGTGGAAGAACATAGTCTAGAATAAACTGGATTATTGATATACGAACTAGACGGAGAACAGAGCCGAAGCTTGTGGCCTGAGCATTTATTCACAAAGTACTAAGTCTCAGAGTTGTTATTTTGGGGAACTTGGGTATGGCTACATTTAAAAGCTCATATCTACAATCCAGCATGTGTGGTAGGAGCTGGAAAACAGGTCACATCTATGCTTAGGAGAGATTAATGGCCGCGCACTTATAATTCATGCACCTTTCTATATGAACATTATACTTCAATTAAAATCTTATTCAAAGGAAGCTTTTCCATGATGAACCCTCCCCCCTTGTTTTTATCTCGGAATTGATGAGCAATCAGCTAGGTTAGCATAAAAAAAAACCAGAATTCTCCATCTGCCTCTTCTTCCAGGAGTGTTTTCCCCCACCTCAATTGCTTCTATGCACGAATGATAATGTTAAGTATTTCATTCACATCTGATGGCATGGTTCCCACTTTTAAATGTTTACATCCAAACTTTTGCTAGAGTATGGTATGGGAAAAAAATCTTAACTGGGTTTGTTCTCCCAATGAGTAATGACTAACTTACTAATCTAGTTGATACCTAGCTACGTCCCACCTATAAAGATTCAGCATCCAGAGCAAACACTGCCTGAGATCTGGGTGGTCCCTGCTTCTAGACTTCTGTTATGATTACAGTTAATGAGTTTGGCGTTGAATAGCTTCTGCCATTGAACAGTCATCTCCAACACTAGCATTCTTCTTTTAATATTCTTTCCTGGTGATTATCCTGATGATGTTCAATAATGTTTAAACTCTGTCCATATAAAAGAATTCTGCCGATAGCCAGTCCACCATGTGGAACATCTTAGTATCATTAAAGGCCCCAAGTCTTCACACACTTGGAATAATTTCCATGTTTGCTAACTTCACTTGCTATTCATGGTACTGCTCCATTGGTCTGTGAGCCTGATCACTAGGCTGTCCTGTTTCTGCTGGCTGATTCCTGTGTAGAGACCACAAGTGTCCCATAAACATTGCATGTTTGAGGGTTTACAGGTGATTTTCCAACAAACTTTCCCGTATAATGCCCATGTGCAAACAAGAACCAACTCTACCTATGCTGTCTGCCTGACAGTCCGGAGCAGGCTGGAGTAGAGATCACAGCAGTGATTGTTACAGGTCAGGGGAACCAGATGAGGGTGCGGGAATGTCTAGATCCTACTGGGTGCAGATGGAACTGAGCAACCTTGTAGTATGTCAGAAGATCTTATTTTGTCCTTATTTGTCCTATTATCGGCAAAATAGGCATGATATTACATGTTTTTAGTGATTTTGGATATTTTTATTTTTCCTCTGATTTTTTTTTATTTACAACATCTATAATCATATTAGGGTATGACTTGCTCATAACTCTTAAATGTATACAGATTTTTATAAATATGTAAATTATTTTCATTTTAAATTGATTCTCCCAGGAATTTGTTCTTTAGTGCCAGGGTCTTGCACATGTTGAGTAAGCTTTCTATCTCTGACATGTCACCATCTTTTAATAAGTTGTTAGATTATTACTTTCTTGTTGTGAAGGGAGGGGATGCCAAAGGTCTTAGTTACTTTTCTATTGTGATGAAAAAGCACCAATGCAACTTGTACAAGAAAATGTTTGATTTGGGGCTCATAGATGCAGACTATTGTGGCAGGGAGCAAGGCAGGCAGCGGGCAGCAGGCAGGCACGGCTCTGGAGCTGGAGCTGAGAAGTCACATCTGGAGATTCTACCAATGGAAGGGGGGAGAGAGAGATAGAGAGAGAGAGGGAGAGAGAGAGAGAGAGAGAGAGAGAGAGAGAGAGAGAGAGAGAGAGGAGCTGAGAATTGTGAGGGCTTTTGAAACCTCAAAGCCCTCCTCTAAGAAGGACACACCTCCTAATCCTTCCCAAACAGTTCTACCGACTGGACACCAACATTCAAATATGAGTGTAGTGAGAATTCTGGACTTTTGATTTCTCTTTAAAAACACAGAAATATTATAAGAATATATTTTCATTTTAATCCCAGGTGTGTGATGTGGGGCTGCTTTGGACTGACCGCAGCAGCTGACTGTGATTTGCTTCATGCTCTAGCAAAGGTGTGGTTTTGCCAGCTGCAGATGATTTTGCAATTGTGTCTTGTTTGGAATTTGGGAACTTTTCAGAGGGTATATAAATGCAAAAGAGCTCCAAAGGGCAGATTCAGTGGTTGTTGGTCATTTGGGGAGGTTGATTGTGGGTTTGTTAGTAGTTGTAATCCATGAAAAAAAAAAAAAAAGGAAGGGAATTAGATTTAGGGATTTTCCTAATTTCTCTCTCCCCTGTATCCTTGTTTCTCTCCTATCCAGTGTTAGGGGTGAAACCAGGGGATAAAGGATGAGAAAAGAAGAACCCACAAAATAGGAAAGGCTGACTATATATGAGCTCATTCAAATCATCACACCAAGTTTTCAACCTTTAGGATTTTATTGGAATTTAATATATTCTGGATACAGATACTGTGTCAACTAGATAAGTGAGCTTGGTCTCCTTCCTGTGGCTTGGGTGTTCTGACTGCATATATGTATGTGCACCACACATGTGCAATGCCCACGGAGGCCAGAAGAGAGCATTGGAATCTCTTGTACTCAGAAAGTACTTGTCTATGTGCCCCACCCCCCAACACACACATAAGTTGTTCCAGAATAATTTCCAGAAAAATCTTTCCCAATTAGATAGGCATAGTGCTTTGATGTAAAATCAGTCATGAGTATGACCATGTGTGGTGGTCTGAATGTAATTGGCCCCCATAGACCCACAAGGAGCAGCACTACTAGGAGGTGTAGCTTTGTTGGAGTAGGTGTGGTCTTGTTAGAGAAGTGTGTAATGTAAGCTTTGAGGTCTCCCAGTGTTCAAGTTCTACCCTGTGTGAAAGAGAGCCTCCTCCTGGCTGCCTTCGGATCAAGATGTAGAACTTCCAGCTCCTTCTCTAGCACCATGTCTGACTGCATGCTCCTGTGCTTCCTGCCATGATGACAATGGACTAAACCTCTGAACTATAAGCCAGTTCCCAGTTAAATGCTTTTCCTTTATAAGAGTTGGCATGGTCAGGGAGTCTTTTCACAGAGATAGAAACCCAAACTAAGACACCATGTTATGTCATAACAAATATTATGCTATCATCATGGCTATATTTTGGCTTTTCTGTCATTCTGTAAGTCTAGATTTTCTTTTTTTAAAAATGATGTATTTATTTATTTTATCATGTGTGTGTGAACCTGAGTGTATGTGTGTGCACCAGAGTATATGTACGTACACCTGAGTGTATGTGTGTGTGCACCAGAGTATATGTGTTTACACCTGAGTGTATGTGTGTGTGCACCAGAGTGTATGTGTGTACACCTGAGTGTATGTGTGTGCACCAGAGTATATGTGTGTACACCTGAGTGTATATGTGTGTGCACCAGAGTATATGTGTGTACACCTCAGTGTATGTGTATGCACCAGAGTATGTGTGTGCACCTGAGTGTATGTGTGTGCACCAGAGTATATGTGTGTACACCTGAGTGTATGTATGTGCATCTGAGTGTATATGTGTACACCTGAGTGTATGTATGTGCACCAGAGTATATGTGTGTACACCTGAGTGTATGTGTGTGCACCAGAGTGTATGTGTGTACACCTGAGTGTATGTGTGTACACCTGAGTGTATGTGTGTGCACCTGAGTGTATGTATGTGCACCAGAGTATGTGTGTGTGCATCTGAGTGTATGTGTGTGCACCAGAGTATGTGTGTGTACACCTGAGTGTATGTGTATGCACCAGAGTATATGTGTGTACACCTGAGTGTATGTGTGTGCACCA
>JADRCD010222965.1:0-20678 GCA_019843815.1 Montemys delectorum
CAGTGTAGGGGAATGCCAGAGCAGCAAAGCAGGAGTGGGTGGGTGGATGGGGAAGCACCCACATAGAAGCAGGGAGAGGGAGGATGGGATACGGAATTTCTGGAGGGGAAACCAGGAAAGGGGATAACATTTGAAATGTAAATAATTAAAATATCCAATAAAAAATAGACTAGACTCAGAAAGACAAATTTTGTACGCTCTCTCATATAGGTTGATTACAATTTGATTTACTTTCTCTCTCTCTTTCTCTCTCTCTCTCTCTCTCTCTCTCTCTCTCTCTCTCTCTGTGTGTGTGTGTGTGTGTGTGTGTGTGTGTGTGAAATGTGGATAGTTGTAACATGAAGATAGAAAAAGAGACAATGTGGAGTAGGAAGAGAACTAGGGGCAGAGAGGGTATGAAGAATGGATTGTATGGATGGGGGAGAAATCAGAACAAAAGTAATGACATATATTTAAAAAATAATACATTTAATTGTGTTACTTTAAATGAATATTGTAAAAAAAAAAAAAAGAATAAAACCAGAAGAGTTGCTTATGTGTTTCATCCCAAATTGATAATCACACTGTAGCCTTAGACTTTCTTTTTGTTATTGTTGTTGTTTTTCTTTTCTTTATTTATTTGTTTATATTTTACACTCCAAATTTTATCCTCCCTGTCTCTATGAGGATGTCCCCACCTCTACCCCTCACCCAACCAGAGTTCTAAACTCCCTGGAGTCTCCAGTCTCTTGAGGTTTAAGTGCATCTCCTCTGACTGAACCCAGACCGATCAGTCCTGCCTCATATCAGCTGGTATATGCTGCTTGGTTTGTGGTGCATTGTTTAGAGACCTCCAGGTCCAGGTTACCTGAGACTTCTGGTCCTCCTATAGTGTTGCCTTCCTCCTAGGCTTCTTCCAGCCTTTCCCTAATTCAACCACAGGAATCAGCAGCATGGCATGTACTCATTAATACATGAAATAATAATATTCACGTATTAGTGAATATTAGCCAAATAAGTACAGAATACATAGGATACAATTTACAGAAAGCAAGGTTAACAAGCTGAAGAGATAAAGTGAGGATGCTTTAATCCCTCTTGGAAGGGAGAAGAAAGCAGTCACAGGAGGCAGAGGGAGGGAGGTCCTGGGTGGAAGAGGAAAGGGGGAGGGGGAAGGCAGGCATGATCAAGTATGGGGTGCAAAACAGGAGAGAAGGCCTGAGGGCCAGGAGAATAAATGGAAGTATGCAACCTCTGAGGATAGGAGATGGGTGAACCCTCTAGAAAGTACCAGAGACCTAGGAGGTGAGAGACTCTTGGTACTCAAATGCAGGGACTGTAGATGAAATGTCCAACAGTGGGGAGAGGGAACTTATAGAGTCTACCTTCAGTAGAAAGATAGGGATCAAGTAGAAAGATATAGGGTTTCCCTCCCACAGTAAAAAACTCTGACCCAGAAGTATTCCTGCCTAAAAGTACTACAGAGACAAAAATGGAGAAAAGACTGAGGAAAAGTCAGTTCAGTGACCAGCCCAATTTGGGTTCCATATCAAGTGGAGACTCTAGGGACTGACACTATTACTGGTCCTATGGTTTGCTTACAGACAGGAGCCTAGCATGGCTATCCTCAGTGAGCCCCAACAAGCAGCTCACTGAGACAGATGCAGATACTTAAACTCAACCAATTCAGTGAAGTCGGGGACCCCTGTTGTTGAATTACAGAAAGGATGGAAGAACCTGAGTAAGAGAATGACCTATAGGAAGAACAGTATTTACAACTACCCAGAACCCATGAGGTGTCTCAGACACTGAGCCACCAACCAAGAAGCATACATAACTGGTCAGAGGCCTCTGACCCATAGACAGCAGAACACTTGCTGGTCTTGCCTCAATGGGAGAAGTAGTGCCTAACCCTCTAGAAACTGGGAGACCTAGCTGGGATGGGGTGAGTAGAGTCATCCTCTTGTAGATAGGAAGGAGAAGAATGGGATAATGGACTGTGGGAGGTTTGACCTGGAGAGGATTAATGACTGAACTGTAAATAATAAAAGTAATAAAAATTTACCAAAACATTGTAAAAATTCAACCATAAATGAAAATGATGCCAACCCTTAAACCAAGTTATAAACATTTCTCAGATCAGAGCAATTATGGACATTACCAAGGGAAGAAAAATTGATTCACCAAGGAGGGCTTTCTTTTCTTGACATAGTCACCATCCTTTGCTTATAGTCCAAAACTTTATAACCATGGTGATAAAAGAAATACTATGCAGGATATTTTCCGTGTCTAGTCAAAGAAGATTCAGTATTTGTTATTTACTCAGCTGGAATGCCTTCCATATTCTGAGATGAACACTGAAGCTTTCATTCTATGCCTGCTTCTTCTGTAGTAATTGACATAAAATGAATGAGAGTTTTACAGGTTTGTTGAGTTACCTAAAATGAGTCTCATAGGAATTCTTCATTTTCTGATTTCTCTGCAAAGGCTAAGCTGTTTATATACTCACACAGACTGAAATATTCCTAGAAGATCAAGAAGTAGAACCACATTTGTTAACACTCAAATAAAACTAATTTCTCTGTGTTTTCTGCAGAGAACATCTCATTTTATCAGATGTAGTTCTGTATGAATAAAATGGAAGTAATGAAAATGGAAAATGCATGACACACAAATATCCTACATATTCCAAGAGGATAAAAATAATTATTGTAGCTAGAATCCATTTATCTCCTTGAAAGTATAAAATATCATTTGAAATTTACATTCTCCACCATAGTGTGTGAAGGCATGTTGCTTCTGAGTAACTGCAAAAGACTGAGTGGGTCTCAATGTTGTCTTCTAAGATGGAAAAAAAAATCTGTCATCCCAGATCACTTTGGTGACCAGAGCACTAAAACAGAAGTAATATCAAGCAGAAACTGCACAGTTCTGTATAACATCCTTGAAACTGTATGTTCTTGTGAGGGTGCATAGCTGAGAATCCACAATGCTGATAAGGATGGTATTAACATCATGAAATGTGATATTGCTGAAATAAGTAACTTAACAAATAACTTTGACTTAAAATTTTGATGGTAAGCAAGAAAATATATCACTGGTAGCTGAGATACATTTGGTAGATTGTAACCTAAGACTTGGAAAACAGGCAACAAATTTTGAGTTATTTTCTATCCCATCAAAAGAAAATTGTGATAATATTGAATAAAATTAGTAATGCAATTGAAAAATAAGCATAAGATGACATTCTACAAACTAAGGGAAAATCTAGGTTCTGAGTCTCATCCGTTTTTGTTATGTCATGCATCTCTTACAAGCAACATAGAGAAATACAATCACTAGAGTTCTGAAAATGGTGATATCCAAAAAATGAATTCAAGAATAAGATATAATTTCATTTTTATCTTAATCTTTATTGAAATGTACCATATCACTACATTGAAGAAAAAAACAATTTTTTTAATTTCCTGAAAGCATAATTTATAAGTTAATATATCTGTATTTATAAATCATCAAAATTTTCTATATGTTATAAAGCTTATTTGGATATACACAGAAAAATATTGTTGTATTATCTTTGAAATTCTTCACATTGTAATTATAACTCAAATGTTATGATGGTGCACAGCACAAATTAAGGTGCTGTGTATTTTGCTGAAAAGTTAGTTAACTTTATATAATTAAACCTAAGTATTTATATGTCTGACATATGAACTTTCATTTTTGCTCTTGATAGGAGCCTAAAATACATATCTTTTGTATTTTATGAGTTAGCAGGATATTTTTCCTGTCTACCAAAAGTTAAAAAATAAATAGTGAATGGAGATGTTCCTCAAAACTTCTTTTTTTAAAGATTTTATTTTATTTTATATTTATTTATTTATTTATTTATTTATTTATTTATTTATTTATTTGGTTTTTCGAGACAGGGTTTCTCTTTATAGCCCTGGCTGTCCTAGAACTCATTCTGTACATCAGGCTGGCCTCGAACTCAGAGATCCGCCTGCCTCTGCCTCCCAAGTGCTGGGATAAAAGGCGTGCACCATCACCACCCTGCCCTCAAAACTTCTTAACATTCAGATTTTGTATGAGTCTATGACATTCTGGATACTCTGTAATGTTCCTAATCAATAAAAATTTCTCCTCCTTGTTATCATACATTCAATCCATAAAAATGATTGCTTTCACTGGGACATTTTCAAGCATGTGTGTTATGTATTGATAATACTTGCCGCACACTATATTCCTCTTGTTCCTTTACCATGCTCTGTTAACCTCTTCTTTTCCTAAATTAGTTTGAGTGAATAAATATATTCCAAATACTGACTATGTGTGGAAAAACATTTATCTCTCAAACTAGCTGGTTTAACTTAATGGGACAATTTCAAATTCTATTTCCCTGAGAATAACCTCATTCTTTGCAGATGTCAAATTGTCTGTCATGTGTCCAGCCGCCAAGGAGAATTGTGTACACCTGAAAGGGAGGCTGGGAATGAAATAGGGCGGTCGGTGAGAGAAGAATGAGGCCAAGATAAAGTTTCTCTGATCAAGGCTCAAAGTTTAATTTTCAGGTCTGCGTTTACATAGACAAAACCCAAAGACTCATCACTGTTTCGTCTGAATTGAGGTGCAAATCAAGCTCAGGAGCTCAGCTGGCAGTCTGCTCTTGCAATGGGCAAGGCCCGAAAGAGACTTCCACCTAGGTCAGAAGACTCCACCCAGGTCTGCTGAAGACTGACTGTGGCAAACAATGAAGTTCTGATTGGCCTGCTCTGGGCTCGGGGCAGGGCACAGCCAAGGATATGAGGACTCAAACTATCACCAGGCAGTGGTGGCGCACGCCTTTAGTTCTAGCACTTGCAGGGCAGGTGGATTTCTGAGTTGGCGGTCAGCCTGGTCTACAGAATGAATTCCAGGACAGCCTGGGCTACACAGAGAGAGAACTGAAACTATCACAAAAACTTTTTTGGTTAACACAGATCAACATTAGAGATGCTTGTCAGCAAGTGTGAGGGTAAAGCACAAGCAAGAATAGGAGAGTTGGACAAGACAAAGTTATACGGAGGAGCAGTTACGGTTACAACCTTTTATTTTTTTCAATTGTGCCAACTCTGGTTGACTGTGCACTTTTTATTCTTCTCTCTTCTTGAAATTCAGTTTTGCAAAAGCGATGCTATTGGCATTTTAGGCCAAGTACTTTTGTATTGTACTTCTTAACACATTATACTGGATGTCTGCTTTCTAGAACCGAACACTTTAGGAAACTAATTATTGTATATATCAAACACATGCAGCTAAAATTCATGGTGCTCAGTTCTACTTGAATTTCAGATAATCAACAAGCAATTGTATATCAAATTATTCAGTGCATTAGACTTAAAATTTGTCTTTCATATCATTGTTTTAATACAACCTACTTATAATTATCCAAGATTTATGAAACAAAACAACAAAAGTAAAACAAAAAAATCCATCATCAACAAAATCTGTTTTAAAATAACTATTTCTCTCTTTCTTTTTTCTTTTTTCTTTTTTTTCTTTTTTTCTTTTTGGTTTTTCGAGACAGAGACAGGGTTTCTCTGTATAGCCCTGACTGTCCTGGAACTCACTCTGTAGACAAGGCTGGCCTCGAACTCAGAAATCTGCCTGCCTCTGCCTCCACCGCATGACCTGTTATCTTGACATTGTTTCTCAGTTGTTTTACAAATCTCCTTGTTTATGTTAGGACTTCAATGGAAATTTAATTTGCATTCGTTTTGATTACATTTCATTACAATTTCATTGTAAATTTAATCTTTCATTCTACTACTATATAAGTAATTTAACTATATTTTCTGGAACATTGAAAATTGATATGCTGAGTTTACTCTAGAAAATTACATAACTTCTCTGTAATATCTTCTAAAACATCTTGAAAAATGATTTTCCAAATTCATACTGCTACAATTAATAAATAATGTCATTAAATACTTTAAATACTTTAAAATTTGTTTGTTTGAACTTTAACTTTAGTTCTGCTTTATCTGTTCCATAATTTATTTTCTTGCAGTGTTGGAAATGTATTGTATTTTGTGTATTTTGTGAAGCTGAATCATCATGATTGTGAAGGTCAACTAATTTGTATTCAGAGTGGATTTTTTTCTTCTTCTTTTGAAATATTCTCTTATTTCTCTGTAGTAGCTTTCTTCAATGAGGTCATGTCTATGCTCTAAGGACTGCGTAGAAAATTGGTCATTTTTCATCTGTACCCTTCATATTTGAATATATAAATGGTTCCATCTAGGTTTTTACATTCCTTATGTAGTCATTCCAATAGATGCTAGGTAAATTCATTCCAAGTTATGATTATCAGATTGAAATCTATTTTTTGTTATACATTTTTATAGTTATAGTATGCCCTTGTTTTATGAAGATACTTATAAGATTGATCTTAAATTTGTAAAACATTCTTAATGTCATTTCCTTTCAGTGATATGATTTTATTCTATAAAAGAAAGCTTCATAAAATTGTAAATTTCAGTGGTTATTTTGATGTTGGTACTGGTAACAAATACTCAACTAATTGACATTTTTAGAATGGACATTTTAAAGTCCATTTAAAGAACTTAAATGTTATATTTATATGTACAAATATATCTACATATATATTACAAATGAACATCTGTCAAAATTTTAATGCCATTCTATACTACTTTATTTTGTTACCAATAACATTAAATTAAAATTATTTTGTAGGGTAGTGTATAATTTAAAGTATTTTCCCATTGTATCATGCTGTTACTATATAATATTTATATCTAAAAGCAACCAATGTTGAACCTTTTCTCTTTTTCTACTTAATTAATTTTTAACATTAATTATTTTATTTATTAACATCTAAAATATTGTTCCCCTTCCCAGAGTTCTTCACCCTGTGTCTCCTCTCTTAGCATATCAGAGGTTGCTCCCCCATCCCTACTCCTGGGCATCCCCCTTCCCTGGGGAATCAAGTCTCTATAGATAAGGCACATCTCCCAGACAAGGTAGTCCTCTGCTACATATGTTCTGGGGCCTCTGAACAGCTTGAGAATGCTCTATAGTTTGTGGCTTAATTCTTGGGAGCTCCCTCGGGTCTAGGTTAGTTGACACTGTTGGTTCCAATGGAGTTGTCATCCCCCTCAACTCCTTCAATCCTTCCTCTAACTCTTTCATAGGGGTCACAAACTTATTCCAATGGTTGGCTACAGGAACCTGCATCTGTCTCATGCAGCTGCTGGTAAAGCATCTCAGAGGACAGTCATGCTAGACTCCTCTCTGCAAGCACAACATAGCATCAGTAACAGTGTCTGAGTTTGGTGCCTGCTCATTGAATGGAACCCAAGTTGGTTCAGTCACCAAATGGTCTCTCTTTCAGTTTCTATTCCATTTTTGTGTCTGTATTTCTTTTAGACAAGAACAATTCTAGGAGAAAAATTTTGAAAGTGGGTTGGTGTACTGGCTAGTTTTGTGTGTCAACTTGACACAGGCTGGAGTTATCACAGAGAAGTGAACTTCAGTTGGGGAAATGCCTCCATGAGATCCAGCTGTGGGGCATTTTCTCAATTAGTGATCAAAGGGGTGGTGCCATCTCTGGGCTGGAAGTCTTGAGTTCTATAAGAGAGTGGGCTGAAGCAAGCCAAAAAGAAGCAAGCCAGTAAGAAACATCCTTCCATGGCCTCTGTATGAGCTCCTGCTTCCTGACCTGCTTGAGTTCCAGTCCTGACTTCCTTGGTGATAAACAGCAATGTGGAAGTAAGCCAAATAAACCCTTTCCTCCCCAACTTGCTTCTTGGTCATGATGTTTGTGCAGGAATAAAAACCCTGACTAAGACAATTGGTGATCTCATCCTTCCACTGAGAGTTCTGTCTATCTACTGAAGGTGGTCTCTTCAGGTTCTATTTCTGCACTATTAAGCATTTCAACTATGGTCTGCTGCATTGCATCCTGGGAGCCTTTCACATCTCAGGTCTCAGGGATTTTCTAGAGGTTCTCTCTACCTCCACCCCCTCTTAGCTGCATATTTCCACTAACTCTCCAGGCCTTCTAGGTTTCTCTCCTGTCTCCCCCATATCTGGCCCTACACCCATTTCCCCTCACTCTGCCCTCCCCCCATCCAGTTTCCTCCCTTTCTCTGCCTCCTAGGATTATTTTGTACCTCCTTCTAAATTGGATTGAAGCATCCTTTTCTCATCTTAAAGATGCTTGGATTTAGTCAACAATTCTCAATAGTATGTTAAGGACAGAATGACAGAAAAGATGATCTGAAAACAAATCTATTCTTTCTCTTTATTCCTTCTTCCATTTTTCTTGCCTTAGAAATCCATGTTATATCAAGTGCACTTACTCAAACAAAGGATAACTTCCATTATGACAAAGAAGCTTTCTCAATACGTACTGAAATGCCCGCTTCAAATTGCTGTTCCATAAAACCAGAAGAAAAGGATGAATAGATAAATACAGAAACGTTAGGATATAAAAGAAAACTTGTGCAACTAGATTGTCAAAAATGAAGTTTGCCAAAATAAGCGTAGTGTTGCTAATATAATATATGATGAAGAACAAGAGGAATGACATCATAGTTTTCATAGCTCTTAAATGTGCTTCTGTGCTTGTGTCTTTGGTATGTATGCCCTGTAGTTTCATCCTCCTTAAGTGTCTCCATAAAGAGAAGATTAAAAGAAGAAATGATGTCAGAGACACTACAAAAAAGAAAATGAGAATCACATTATACAGGTTATGGTAGAATAAGAAGCCATTTAAAGTACCTAAAAAAGTGAATGTTGTGTTTTGTTCCAATTTTGTCCAATTGTAGTTAACATTGTTAGCTATCATTTTCATGAAAATGAGAAATAAAATGAAACAGATGATTGTACCTAGGACAATAGCCAGAAGCACCTTATGAATTCTCTGTTTAATCCAGAAGAAAATTGGATTAGGAAAGTTGGCTATCTTGAACAGATAGAAGATACTGATGCAGGTGGTACAGGCTGTGCATAAATAGTTGGATCCTGTCCAGATAATGTCAAAATATATTTGTAAATTCTTAGAGTAAAATAACACCTTGTGCAATATCCTGAAAGAGGCACCTGTAATTGTTGTCCATATAACACACACTCTGGAGATGGCCAACCCAGTGAGAATAAAATCAATTATAGAGATTTTGCGATTCTTGAACCAGGAAGTACTGTTTACCAGGACAATAAATCCATTTCCAAAAGTTCCTGTTACGAATACTACAACAGAAATGATCACAAACAAATTCTCCAGTAGGCTTGACATGTCTTTTAATAGGCAGTCTCTACCTTAGTTCATCATGGGTAAATGGATTCCAGCTGCATTGTTGTAGATGTGTGAATCCAAATCTTAAATGGGCAATGAGTGCCTCAGTAAAACCCTAAATGCATGCTCCCAATTGAGTTCTCAGTTAAATTGTAAAGTTTGCACCCATTTTTCTTGGGCAAATCAACAATTGTCAAAGGTATTACTTTGTTCCCTGCTGGGTTTTATAATATTTATATTTTAAATTTGAAATATTGCACTGGCATTTGAATATTTATTTGTTAAAATGTAAATAGTTAAGACATATTTTAATGTTGTCCTTTGCATGAGATTATTCATTTTGACATGTATTTGCATCTGATACATTTACCATTCATTCTGCTATGAAAACTGAGTAAAAATCCATAAGATGTTTCATGTCACCTGATTTTATAATTAGTGTTTATCATTGTTATGAATCTTATGCATGTATGTTATTTAGTAACAATAAGCCTAAGAAAATGAAAGATACCTCTTTTATATTTTAATACTTTTATTAATTGCTTTTATGTTGCCATAAACATATACCTTGCCAAAAAAATCCAGCTAGTAAAGAAAGGGTTTTGTTTGGTTTATATTCCCTGAAAAAATACAAGCCATCATGGAAGAAAAAGATTGGCAGCAGATGCAAAAGGCTGGCCTAACAGTCAGGAAGCAGAAGTCTCTGCATATTTTATCTATGTACTAGAAGCAACCAATTCCTGGATACAAACTTTTAGCAAATAACTAGGTTAGTAAGACTTGTCACATATACATGACATAATTTATTCTTTCTTCTCTTGACACTTGGAATGTATGTCTTCTCTTCTTGAGTCTAACATGATGTTTGATGGTTTTAACTAAAACAAGACTTTTAAAGATAAATCATATAATATTGTGTGATTATTTGACTGCTAACTGGAACATTTGTTCTTTGAATGCAGCTTGAAAGGTAAAATAGTCTAAGTACTCTGAAACTACAAAATGCAAATCACATGGAGATGTCAAATGTAGGTACCCTGGCAAAGCTTGATTTGAACTTAAATCAAGCTTTGAATTCTTTCTATTCCAGTCCAGACATCAAACTTTAGACCAATACTTATTATATGTGAACATCCCAAGAGAATCAATGGCTAATGGCTACATCATACTTATGGGTGTTGCTATAGTCTGTATCTAAAATGTCCCCACTTGCTTGCACTTTGAAGTAATGAAAGAAGGCACCTGGAAAAGCTCTGTAACCTTTAGGAAAAGGGAGTACTATCTGGTAGAACTGAGTTATCAGTAGTGAATGATGAGCCTTTGAAGGATTAAATACACTGCTTGTTCTTTTCTTGTCATCTGATCTCTGGTCAGTTATGTCATGAATAGCTTTCATGATATGCACCTACCAGAATAAACTCAGTTACTATGATATGGTTTCCTGGAAATGGTGGTCTAAATTAAATGAAGACATGAATTAAAAACAATTATTTTTTTCCCACAAATAATGTTTCACTGAGGGGGTTGAGTAAAATAAAAACATTGATTAGTGTTGTACAAAACTTATTTTAAAGGTATTGTAATTCAGATTAAGTAATAATAAGATGATTATTGTTAAATAATATGAAAAATATAATTCCTTAACTTTATAAAACATACATAAAGTGTGCAGTAGAATCAGCACACTATTGATGCTTCTACCATTGTTAAATGTTACATATAAACTCTGATATGACAGTTTTTATGGCCATTCCTATTCCTTCAAGTGTTTCTGCCCAAAGCTCAAGCAGCAAGGAACAAAAGAAGCCATCCTGACAAGCCCTATCTCCTAACTAATGTGTAGAAACCAGAAGCATCAATAAGTGGTGGTCTAATAATTCAAAAAATCTGATAGTTATGCAGTCCAAGAAGTTGGATGTCTCAACTGGTCTTTGGGAATGCAGAAGAAGTAAGTTCTGATACCAGCAAAGGAATGGCTGCCTCAATATCAAGGGATTGTTAAACTTCCTAGCAAGAGTGAGAGCAAACAGATAAAGGCAAAAAGTTTCATTTCTACGTCCCTTTATACAGGCTGACACAGAAAGTGAGGCCTATCTTGTTGGTCAGTCATCAACCTCAGATGACCCAGATTTAGGAAAGGTCTTCATACCTCAAATGATCTAATAATGAAAAATAGAAATCCCACTAAGTTATGCCCATCTTCTTGAGTTTTAGTTGATTCCAGATGTAGTCAGTTCAATAACCAAGATTAGGCATCACAACTACTTTAACCTATCTGTAGTCAACATGGCCATAGTCAGTAATGCAAATGACATCATATTATTTTGGATTTGGGAAAAGAAGAACCTTGGTTGAAGTCATTCTGAAATGAGTCTGGGCCTTTCTTTGAATAAAAAACCATAGAAATAGAACTAGGATGACAGAGATGTATACTCAAGATCATAGCTGAGGACACAACATCATTCCCAACACCCAGCATAACTGGGATCCCCACAGGAACCAGGGAAACACAAACTCCTGCTTAGCCAGAGGCTCAGATTCCTTCCTGCTTGTACCTGTGCCTCCAGCAAACCCAGGGCTCTGGCTTTCCACCTACCTCTGGAACACTCAGAGAAAGATTGACTCCCAGAAGCTCTGACAAAATATGATCTCAGGAGATTGCTCACAACAAGAATATGAGATCCCAGAAGCAGCTTGACTCACAGGAGCTATGAAACAACCAGAATATCAGGATCAAAGGATCCTTGAATCCCAGGATCACAGAGACAGCTGGACTCTGAGGAGTTCTGACACAACCAGGATCACCGGAGGGATAGGTGTCAGTCAGAGACATCAAAGGACAGGTAGCACTAGAGATATACAGATGGTAAGAGCAAAGTGCAAGAACATAAGCAACAGAAACAAAGGCTACTTGGCATCATCAGAACCCAGTTCTCCCACCACAAGAAGTCCTGGATACTCCATCACACTGAAAAAGCAAGATTCAGATGTAAAAACACTTCTCATGATGATGATAAAGGACTTTAAGAAGGCCATAAATAACTCCCTTAAAGAAATGCAGGACAACACAGATAAACAGGTAGAAGCCCTTAAAGAGGAAACACAAAATACAGGAAAACACAACCAAACAGATGAAGGAATTGAGCAAAACCATCCAGGATATAAAAATGGAAATTGAAACAATAAATAAATCACAAAGGGAGACAACCCTGGAGATAGAAATCCTAGGAAAGAAATCAGGAGTCATCAATGCAAGCATCACCAACAGAATACAAATGATAGAAGAATCTCAGGTGCAGAACTTACCATAGAAAACGTTGATAAAACAGTCAGAGAATATGTAAAATGTAAAAAATTCCTAACCCAAAACTTCCAGGAAATTGAGGAAACAATGGGAAGACAACAGCTAAAGATAACAGGTACAGAAGAGAGTGAAGATTCCCAACTTAAAGGACCAGCAAATATCTTCAACAAAATTGTAGAGGAAAACTTCCCTAATCTAAAGAAAGAGATACCCATGAACATACAAGAAGCCAACAGAAATCCAAATAGACTGGACCAGAAAAGAAATTCCCCTTGTCACATAATAATCAAAACACCAAGTGCACAAAACAAAGAAAGAATATTAAAAGCAGGAAGGGAAAAGTTCAAGTAACATACAAAGGCAGATCTATCAGAATTGCACCAGACTTCTCAGAAGGGACCATAAAAGCTAGAAGATCCTAGGAAGATGTAATAGAGACCATAAGAGAAAAAAATGATAGCCCAGGCTACTATACCCAGCAAATCTCTCAATTAACATAGATGGAGAAACCAAGATACTTGATGACAAAACCAAATTTACACAAAATCTTTCTACAAATCCAGCCCTACAAAGGAGAAAACATAGAGAACTCCATCAAAAGGAGGGAATCTACACCCTAGTAAAAGCAAGAAAGTAATCTTCTTTCAACAAACCCAAAAGAAGATAGTGACACAAACATAATTCCATCTCTAGCAACAAAAATAACAGTAAGCAACAAATAACTTTTCCTTACTATCTCTTAACATCAATGGACTCAATTCCCCAATAAAAAGGCATAAACTAACAGACTGGATACATAAACAGGACCCAGAATTTTGCTACATACAGGAAACCTACCTCAGTGACAAAGACAGACACTACCTCAGAATAAAAGGATGGGAAAAAATTCCAAGCACATGGTTCCAAGAAAGAAGCTGGAGTAGCCATTCTAATCACAAATAAAATCGACTTTCAACCAAAAGTTATCAAAAAAGATAAGGAAGGACACTTCATACTCCTCAAAGGAAAAATCTACCAAGATGAACTCTCAATTCTGAGCATCTACGCTCCTAATGCAAGGGCACCTACATTCATAAAAGAAACATTATTAAAGCTTAAAACTCACATTGCACCACGACAATAATAGTTGGAGACTTCAACACCCCACTCAGCAATGGACAGATCATGGAAACAGAAACAGAACAAAGACACAGTAACTAAAATAACAAGCTGTGAACTAAATAAGATATCTATATGGCATTTCACCCTAAAATAAAAGAATATACTGTCTCACCACCTCATGGTACCTTCTCCTAAATTGACCATATAACTGGTCACAAAACAGGCCTCAACAGATACAAGAAGACTGAAAGAATTCCATGTATCCTATCAGATCACCAGGGACTAAGGCTGGTCTTCAATAATAATAGTAATGATAATAATAATAATAATAAAGTAACAGAAAACATGCAAACACATGGAAGCTGAACAACACCCTACTCAATGATAACTTGGTTAAGGAAGAAATAAAGAAAGAAATTATAGACTTTTTAGAATTTAGTCAAAATGAAGGCAGAACATACTAAAACTTTTGGGACACAATGAAAGGAGCGCTAACAGGAAAACTCATAGCTCTGCGTGCCTCCAAAAAAAGAAACTGTAGCTGTCCAGCAGCCACAAGTACAAATGGTTTTTCTGGAATGGGGTTAATACCCTGGAAAGCCATTTTGTGATACTGGAACCACGGGAAGAGTTCGTAAAAATTAGCCAAACACAGATGTGTTTTAATCAGTCATGTTTCATTCAAATACTCTATTTTACAAGAGAAACCAGGTAGAATAGGTAAGGCAAAACCCCTGCCCCAAGTTCATCAGCAATTTGGCCCAATCCGCAACTTCTCCTTCAGTCTCTGGAGGCAGGACTTCCAGCATAACTCGAACTTGAAGAGAGGTGTGGCAATTAGCAGGAGGAGGGCAGAGAGGTGTGGTTATCTGTGGCAAGGCGAGGTCTGATGAATCAGTTTTGAGAGGCAGGAGGGTCACAGTTTCTCCCGTTTTATTTAGAAAACAGCAGGACAAAGGCATACTCATATGGCACAGTCTTGCACGGGAATTTTCATGGCACTTTGATGGATATGACCTGTGGATAATATTCTACTGAATGGCATCTTACCCATCATCAAGGTCACGTGCAGCTGGTTTGATACTGCAAACTGGGCTTATTATGTGGTTTTTTTTGTTTTTTTGTTTTTTTTCCAAAAAATACAGCCACTTGGCACATGCCTCTGTCTTAGATTGATACCGCCAGAGACCTAGCTGAAGATACAGGTCTCCAAAATGCACCCTTCATCCATGTAGCTAATGCCAAGACATGCCCTTATCACCTGCAAAGTCCAAGAATTGCCACAATCTTTCTGGAGTCCACGCTTTCTGAAATCCATGTGAAGCAGGGCTGGTGTGCTGGTGGGCAGCTGGGTGTAGACACCTAATTAAGTTGTGAAATAGTAGCCAAACTAGGAGCCTTTGCAATAGCTTTACCTTCAATAGGCTTTCAATTCAGTTGTCAATAAGTAACTTTCATGTTAGAATTTTGTACTCCGAGAATGAGTTTGTTTGAGATAAAACTCAAAGGTTTAAAAGTAACATTAACTTGAAGATGTCTCAGGCACTTTACTTGCAAATTAGCAACATTTAGGGCCAAGGCTTGGCCTCTAGATGTAGAGGGAAGCCGTTGTTGACTCTTAGAAAAAGGTGGAGGCTATTTCAGCCAAGTAAACTTGTTGGTTAATAAAATGTTTAGCCAATATTTTTACTATAAAAACATGTTTATAAAAAAGATTTTGTGTCTGTATCCACTTAACAAAATTAATGTATTAGGCAGCCATTGTGTTCCAACACAATCGGAGCCCCAACCCCAGATCAAAGTGGGGTTAAGAATAAGTGAAGTGACATGTCATTTTATCATGGCATAAAAACTGAAAATGTGTGGATGCCAATGGTGATCCACATCAGAATGACCTTTAGTATCAGACTGCAAATATATATATATACATATATATATATATATGTATATATATATATATATATATGTATATATATATATATAAAGACAAGACAAGCAAAAAGCAACATGTCTTTAAAAATTAGGAAAAAGTAGGGTATGCCTTAAAAGAGGAAAAAAATGAAATATTATTCAACATAATAAAAAAAGAAACATGCTTCTTAAAACAAGCAAAAAAAAAAAAAAAGATGCTTTTTGGAGTGCAGTGCAGTGCATATTCCCCCTCCTTTTAATATTAAAAAAAATCAAATTCTCAAAGTGCAAAGTGCACATTGAGTAAATGTTGTCTCTGGGAACTATAAATTATTTCAGAAATATGGATAACATTAAATTGTTGACAAAATGTCTTAAATGCTTGACTATAATAGTTTCATAATCTGTTTTAATCTGATTAGGTACATTAAATATAGAAATATAACATAGACAATACCCAATTAATATTTTGTTGTTTTTTATGTTAAGGCAATAGCAACTTGAAAGCCTGAGAAGGAATTAGTAGTCACATGTGTATATTTTACTTTTAATTTTGAAATCAAAATTATATTTTAAAAATGTCTAGATATCATAAGTAATAGAAAACTCAGATATATATATGTACCCATATATCAATATACAAAATAAGGCTTAATTTTAATACTTAATAAATAGAAACTATCGCACATAATTTGTTTATTTGTGCTGACATAGGGAGAAAATCATGAGAATAAAACATGTGACTTAAATATAAAATTTTTATAAAAGGGCTATAGAAGTAATATATTGTTACGGGGTATATACATGTTTATAGGAAATATAAAAGTATGTGTACAAATGAATTAAAACAACTTTACTTTGGAGAAATATTAATTTTTGTCTAAAAATTGTTACTGAGTAATAGGCCAAATATTAATTAATATTTTGCAATAACCAATTTAATTGTTCTTAGAATGAATTTATCATAATTTTTATTAATATACAACAGCTTTGTAATAGGATGTTAATCTTTACTTAGAATATGAGAGAAGTTGCATTCATATTAATGTTTTCTTTTGCCAAAGAATTGTTGTGGGCAAAAACTAAACAAGATTTTAATTTGTCACGATTGATAACAAGTGATAGAGACTTCTGATATCTGCAAAACTGTCTCACCAGTTGATTTTCATCAAAGGATTAAGTCTAGCTTAAGATGAGGTCTTAGCCAGAAGTAACTTGAAATAAGTAATTCATCTTTTCTTTTTCGATATATCTGAGGCTTTAATAGTTAACTTACACTGAGAAATTCAAAGTTTTAGCTTTTTGTACTGAGCAGAGACAAAGGAATTATATATGTCTTTCAGCCAGTTTCAAAGGCAACATTCTTTAATGATTACAGATTCATTAGAAATAAAATCTCTAAAATTACTAATATGTAGAGAGAAAAACAACCTTAAGTATTTAATAATTCTACATGAAATAGGCAAGCCACATTGTAATATTTCTATAAGTTCCATGATCCTCCAAAATCTCAAGTTTAAAATTACTTTGAACCACACCTTGATAGTTCTGTAATAATGTTGTTTATTCTTAACCTTTTCAAGCTTAAAACATTTTTTATAACCTTGATGCTGTAAAAAGCATTGCTAGTAATGAAAAGAAAATCCACTTGAGTGTCTCTGAACAATTTTTAGGACACAAGCTTTATCCAATTTAAAATTTCATTTTTACCACTCTTATCTAATTAAGCTTGTGTAGTGGCTATTCCTGGTTGTCAACTTGACTATCTCTGAAATTAACTAAAATCCAGAATTAGAAGGCTCACCTGTGGCCCTAATCTGGAGGCTGAGAGATACAAGTTTAGTTCAAGCAAGATCACCTGGAATTAAAGGTGTGGCACACACCTTTAATCTGGACCACACCTTTTGCTGGAGACTTATATAAGGACATTGGAAGAAGGAAGGCTTGCTCTGCTTCATCTGCTTGCCTTGTGGGACTGAGATCCTTGGACTTCCATTCACAGCTGCTGCCAACCATTGTTGGGAGTTGGACTACAGACTGTAAGTCATCAATGAATTCCTTTACTACATAGAGACTACCATAACTTCTGTGACTCTAGAGAACCATGACTAATACAAAATTGGTACCAGGAGTGGCTCTAGAGGACCAGAAGTATAAGGATGGGTCTTTTAAAAATCTGGAAATGGTTTGAGAATCCATCAGCTCCTTCAACTACTGAAACCTCTCCAAATTCTCTTCCTCCTGGGGGCTCAGAGATTACTGAAGACCCACGTGGTTACAACTATATTTCAAGCTCAAAGAAGTTAATGCCCTTGATTATCTTGATGAATTAGGGGATTCAGTGTACAAAATTTTCTACAAGATGGGGAAGAAATCAGAAAATGATTTTGTTGGTTGGTTGCTCTTAGCATCACGAGAAAATATGATGAAGGAAAATAAGGAATTTTGAAAAAAAAAAAAAGATGAAGGAAAATAAGGAGTTGTGTGATAAAATCAAAAGGCTCCAGACAAAAGTAAATAATCTAAAAGTTGCTAAGTGTGGCCTTGAAGAGAATCTTCTCTCCAGCAGCCATAGAGCTCAAGTTGCAGAAAATCAAACTGAAGCTCTCATTATAAGATTGGTTGAATTGCTGCAAAAAATTAAGTCTCAGCCTCAGAGGGTTTCAGCGTTTAAAGTAAGGGCATTAGTTAGCAAAGAATGAGATCCTATAACTTGGGATGGGGATGTGTGGGAAGACCCCATTGAAGCTGAGAATTTTGAATCTTCAGATTCTCAAGGGTTTGCCCCACCTGAGGAAGTAGTACTTTCAGCCCCACCCCTTGAAATGCCTTTTCAATATGAGGAAGTTAATCCCCCAGAGTCTGATAAGCCAGTAGTGACTTTAGCTGAAGGAAATGCCAGACAAGAAAATACTGAAGTTTCTCAAGGCCCAGCAATAGTTTCTTCTAGACCTATAACCAGACTCAAGGCAAAACAGGCCCCTAGAGGAAAGGTAGAAAGTGTAGTCCATGAGGAAATTCGATATACTAAGGAGCTTAATGAGTTTGCTAATTCATTATTCATTCAAGCAGAAGTCTGGGGAATATGTGTGGGAATGGATTTTAAGGGTGTGGGATAATAGTGGAAAGAACATAAAACTAGAGCAGGCTGAATTTATTGACATGGGCCCTCTGAGTGGAGAGTCTAGGTATAATATGGAAGCTCGTACAGTTAAAAAAGGTGTCAGAAGTTTGTTTGAATGGTTGGCTGAAGCATTTATCAAAAGATGGCCTACTGAAAGGGAGTTAAAGATACCTAATATCCCTTGGCTTAGTGTTGATGAAGGGATTTTAAGGCTTAGGGAAATTGCAATGTTAGAATGAATAAATTGTGTAAAACCTAATCGTCCACAATGGGAAGGTCCAGAAGATATGCCCTTCACCAGTCCTATAAGACTCAAACTGGTGAGAGGGGCACCAGCACATTTGAAGGGTTTTGTTTTTGCCCTTTTCCTTGTGCCAGACCTTAGGGTTGGAGATGCTGCTGCTCAATTAGATTAATTAAATTCAATGGGTTTAATTGGCCCCAAGGTAACAAGGGCCAGGTGGCAGCATTCAATCGCCAGAGACAAGGTGATCGTAGTTACTATAATGGACAGCGTAGACGAAACAATGTTTATAATGATATAACCCATAATGGTCAGCACAGAAGAGGTGAAATTTATAATGGCATGACTAGTTTGGACCTTTGGTCCTGGCTAATCAATCATGGTGTTTCCAGGCATGAAATAGATAGGAAGTCCACTGCATATCTGTTTGAACTGTATAAACAGAAAAATTCTTAAACAAAGGAAAGAAGGCTACAGTGAATCGTGGCAAAAGACAGTGTCAGCCAGTGAACCAATTTCCAGACTTGAGCCAGTTTGCAGATCCAGAACCCCTTGAATGAAGGGGTGGCCAGGTTCCTCTGAGGGAGGATCTTGATAAGATACCTAAAAGTTTTGCTGTTATTCTTTCTCCAGTTCTTCTCCAGAGGGACCTAGGGCCTTTTACAAGAGTAACTGTATACTGGGGAAAAGGAAATAATCAGACTTTCCGGGGTCTATTGGATACTGTTTCTGAATTGATACTGATCCCAGGAGATCCCAAGAAACATTGTGGCCCTCCAATTAAAGTAGGGGCTTATAGAGGACAGGTGATTAGTAGAGTTTTGATTGATGTCCAACTCACAGTAGGTCCAGTAGGTCACCAAAACACATCCTGTGGTCATTTCTCCAGTTCCAGAATGTATAATTGGGATAGATATACTCAGAAATTGGCAGAATTCTCACATTGGCTCCCTATCCTGTGGAGTGAGGGATATTATGGTTGGAAAGGCTAAATGGAAGCCTTTAGAGTTGCCTCTGCCAAAGGCAACTATCAAGGACTTGAAAGATTCAGGGGTGGTGGTTCCTACCACATCTCCCTTTAACTCTCCTATCTGGCCAGTGCAGAAGACAGATGGATCATGGAGAATGACAGTTGATTATCAAAAACTAAATCAAGTAGTAATTCCCATTGCACCTGCTGTACCAGTTGTAGTTTCTCTATTTGAACTAATTAACACATCTCCTGGTACCTAGTATGCAGCTATTGATCTGGCAAATGCCTTCTTCTCAGTACCTGTCCATAAGGACCACCAGAAGCAATTTGCTTTCAGTTGGCAAGGCCAGCAGTATACCTTTACAGTTTTGCCTCAAGGATATATTAACTCTCCTGCCCTGTGTCATAACTTAGTTAGAAGAGATCTTGATCATTTGTCTCTTCCACAAAATATCACATTGGTGCACTATATTGATGACATTATGCTGACTGGACCAAGTGAGCAGGAAGTAGCAACCACCTTGGACTCATTGGTAACACATATGCGTACCAGAGGATGGGAAATAAATCCAACCAAAATTCAAGGACCATCTACCTCAGTGAAATTTTTAGGAGTCCAGTGGTGTGGAGGCATGCAGAGATATTCCTTCTAAGGTGAAAGATAAGTTATTGCACCTGGCCCCTCCCACCACCAAGAGAGAAGCACAACATTTAGTGAGTCTATTTGGATTCTGTAGACAGCAC
>JADRCD010222966.1:0-11086 GCA_019843815.1 Montemys delectorum
GAGAGAGAGAAAGAAAGAAAGAAAGAAAGAAAGAAAGAAAGAAGGAAAGAAAGAGAAAGAAAGAAAGAAAGAGAGAGAGAGAGAGAAAGAAAGAAAGAAAGAAAGAAAGAGGGAAAGAAAGCGAGAAAGAGAGAGAAAGAAAGCAAGAAAGAGAGAGAGAAAGAAAGAAAAAGAGAATGAAAGAAAGAGAGAGAGAAAGAAAGGAAGGAAGAACAAAACAAAATGGAAGTGCTGGTGAGGATGTATACTGGATTGGTGTACAGAACGGTATAGCCACTGTGGAAAACAATATGGCTGATCTTCAATTCCATATGATTCATATCCACTTTATATATATATATATATATATATATATATATATATATATATCAATTAATTTGAAATAGGGGACAGAACTGTTGGGTATTATATTGTACTACTCTCAAGCCCAACCAATTAAAGTAACTTGGGTATTTACCCACAGATGAGTTGATAGAAGTAATGAGAAATATGCATAAAATGGGATATTGTTCAACCTTACAAAGGAAAGAAATTCTAATGTCTACTATAGTGTGGATGAACTAGGGAGCTGGATACTAAGTCTAATAAATTAATCCCAGAAAGATAAGGGATGACTCATTCCACTGTTCTGCGATGCACAGAGAAACCAAAGAAATCAGAAGAGAGACAGAAAAAGTAAGGCAGTTACTGGGCTGAGGAAAAGGCCACAGAAGGAGTTGCTTGATAGGTAGAGAATTTCAAATTAGAGAATGACAAAAGTTGATGGGCTGATTCACAGTGACAAGCACACAATGTTCAGGTATTTTTTGTCAACTGGACTGCACATTTAGAATCAGTCACAATGGAAAATTTTGCTATTTTATTTTACTACAATAAAGGCACTATAAAAAGAAAATATGATTCTCCTTGTAAAACTGCCTGATGAATCTTTTATTTGTTTATTTATTTATATTTATTTTTTGTCAGAAGCTATATGACTTATATGACTGTTGAGAAGACTTTTCAATCAGTTCATACCTTTTCAAAGCTTCCTTGGGCCATGGCTCTCAGAAATGGTTTTTATCTCTTCAGTCCCTTGCTTTAGGAGCTCCATCCCTCTACTGTCCTCTTGCATATACATTAATTGGAAAAGAGGGCATAGCAGCTTCATGTGTTTTTATCTCTAGATGTGGCGAGCAGAGGTGAAGTGGAATTAATCAAGCCATTGTTTAATTCCCAGCCCTTCCTTCAGTCTCCTTAATTACAGACTTCGAATGCCCCTCTACTTCAGGACACAGATAGGGTAAGAGCCACTCAAGATTCAGGAAAGACGGGTTCACCTTGAGTGTGATGGGGGGCTCTTTGTCCTAATATGTGACTGCCTGTCATCTCACCTTGGTCTGAGTTCCTCCACAGAGACCAGAGCAAGCCTCAGCATGCTGGGAGTTAAATCTGCTCATGACAGCTGCTACAGAGGCAGGGCTCCCTGGAGAGCAGCTGTGCTTTGTACCAACCTCTCTTTACCCTGGTGCTTCTAGGCATACAAGGGTACAGCCATGAGGGGTAGAATCTGAGGTCAGAGGATACCAGGCCAGGTAAGAAGCCATCACTGGGTAGGGTAGGAGAAGCACACAGAAACCTCATCAGTCCCGGACCAAACTCCATCTACCCTTACTCTGGAAGCTGAAGCAGTTTTAGTCTCCTTTGCTGTGAAGTGGGGCTGGGGCAGGCTGGGAGAACTGTTTCATGTCTGACTGTAATCATCCAGACACACATGATACCCAGGAAACTTCTGTCTTCTCTGTCTGTCTTTCTCCTGCTTATCATGGTGATCTGGGTAGAAAACTTGAGTTCTGCCTGGACCTTCATGTGAGCTCTGTGATTCCAGAACATCTTCTCCATGCGTTGTGAACGGTTATGAATGCTTTACTATGCTATTCAGATGTCATTTTCCCATCAGGAGGGCCACCACTCACCACACTGCTTTCTCTCTATAGAGGTAAATGACACTGACCCCCTTTCTGTTGCCTCCACTCCTTTTCCTGTGCTTGAAGTGTTTGTGTTCAGACCCTCTTTAGGGAATTGAATTGCTGTTTTCTGTTCCTCTATCTCTTTTTTTTTTTCTAGTCACTACTCTTTAGAGTTGGTATGTGTGTCTGTGTGCATGTGCGTGCATGCGTGCATGCGTGTGCATGTGCGTGTGCGTGTGTGTGTGTGTGTGTGTGTGTGTGTGTGTGTTGTGTATGACTGTTATCATTTTATGCTTTTTGGGCTGGCACTTTAGCAACTACTCCATTTGAGAAACCATAACAGACACTGCTAGGACAACAATTAACTCTGGCAATACTCCTAATAAAACTTTATGCTTAAAAGTACCCAGTAGGTTAGATTTGGCTTCATTCAACTGGTGTAGATGCTGGTATAATAAACATTGAAAAATGACTTATATCAAGCTGGTTTCATTTGTGATGAATACACTAGACAATGAAAATTTAAGGTCCCCCATTCCATATGTCATCTCCCGAAGCCTGATGTTGTGATCTTTCACTTGGGCCAAAACAGCAAATCTATGTGACAGTGGAAAATGGAACCCATTCATGCAATCTGAGGACAGTATGAGTTGTTCCTTTAGTATTTATTGGGGAATTCTGGGCTTGTCATTATCACTCTTCTGGGCCTCTGATCTCTTTGTTAATTTAATGGGTTACCTGCCTGTACTGGAGAACTACAGAGAAGGTCAAAATGCTATCCCTACCTTCTGGGGCTTTATGAGCTGACATGCTAGTTTGTTCTAGTATGCTTTATATTGCTGTGAGAAATGCCACATCCAAAAGGAACCTGGGGAGCAAAGGGTTTATTTGTCTAACACTCCAACATCACAGTCAGGGAAGTCTGACTCACTCAGGGAACTATGGGCAAAAACCTGGAGCAGGAACTGAAGCATGGACTATGGAGGAAGGCTGTTTATTGGACTGTTCCTTAAGGCTTGCTCAGCCTGTTTTCTTATAAAACCCAAGAACACCTGCCCAGGTACATTGGCATTGCCCACAGAGAGATGATCCTCTCCTACCTCAGTCATTGATTAAAAAATTCCCTAGAGACATCTTTATGGACCAACCTCATAAAGGCATTTTTCTCAGTTGAGATCACCTCTTCTCCTATGATGCCAATATGTGTCAAGGTGACAGAAGTCTAAGAAGCAAAGTACTGAAGTATGTGATATACTTTGTGCTACGCTAGGTTGCTGTAGTATTGTTTTAGGTTATACTATATTGTGCTATGTTGGGCTGAGCTGTGATGTGCTGAGGTATGTTGCTGTGGCATGATGCTTTGCTGTGCTGTGTAAAAGTGTGCTTTCAGTCATTGAAATTTTGAGCCTGTTCACTATAATGTTTCCTTAGCAAAATACTGTAATGAGGTCTTCTCTGCCTTCCTTTTATCCTTTCTTTCCCTCTATCTTTTGACTTCAATTTTATGTGTCAAATTTCTTCAATCCATTATACTCAAGACAAAGATATGATTTGGATTCAAAACTTTAAACTTTACAAAGTTTGGGTGATATACAAGAATGACCCTTGGCAAGGCCTGCCATTTATACAATTTTGGGATCTTCTTCAAATAAAGGATTATAGCTTTAAGTACATAAATGGATTCTATGGACACAGAGGTCAAGCTTAATCTTCTTCATAATATTTTCAACAGGAAGTTTGCACTGGTCTACAGCCTCCTAACTGAATGTCTCACTACTCCTAGCCAAAACAGGTATACATTGCACTTGAGCCCAGTGACATTATGCATTGCTTTCAGTAAGTTAGATGGAATTTCCCCCACTAAATTTGTTTTAAAAAATCCCTTTTGATCTTTCTGTCAAATACATTTTTAGAAATACAGCCCTTGGAATTTTGGGGGTTGGGGAGTTATGAATACATAACCTGAATAACAAATAAAACCAGTTTGGAGATGAGACTGTCATATGTGCAATCAAAACATCTTCCTCTAGGGATTTTGCAATCTTAGCAGTCAGTAGGACATGAAGAAAAACAGCTACATTGGGATCAGTGCAGAGGAGTAGGTTATCCTGAATGAATGTAAGAATTAGGTGGCCAATGAGAGCCTGCTGTTAATGACACCAAGGTTCTTCTCAACCCGTGCTGTCCCCAGTACTCACCAGTGTGACAGGCTCAGTTGTCCCTATGGTTTCCCTAAGCCAGTTAGAAGAAAGAGTGACTGCCATAGTAAGCACTGACACTAATGCTTCTAGTCACTATTGTCATAGGTAAGTTACCCCACTCTTTGATTTCCAAGTGAAACTATTGTATTGTAATTTGTGGGTCTTATTGTGTTTCAGGCACTGTGGTTGGTGTTTGATCAAAATGACATCATGGCATTGTCTCCAGAAGAAGATAGACAGTCTGATTGTAATTTTAAACAAAGTTTACAAATCTTATCTAAGATTTGGGTCTGTCTGAGCTAAAATCACAGATAAGAAGCTACTATTATTCTGTCCTTCCTCGAGACAAGAGATAATATAAAAATAAACCAGGAAGTCACACACATAAAACAGAACTTTGCGCTGACTTTCTCTAAAGCCTCACAGCTGTGCCACTTCCTGTGCATTTGAACCCTATGCTTGACATCCTCTCTCAGCCTGACCTTAAACTTGCTAGGATAACATCATTCTAGATTTTAGAAATAAATAAATGGAAAACAGCAACAATAAAACTCAGATCCAGACTAGGAGCAACAATGGTTTTCTTCAGAACATCTTAAACTTTTTAGAAGTCCAATTAGCTCATTTTCGTATGACTCTATCAGTCTTTGTGAAGAAATCAAGATATACTAAATACTGGCCTTGCATTCACCCTGATCTGTTCATGGAAGCCTCGCAAAGCTTAAGTAGTTCCCTTTTTTATGCATTCTCATGGGAACTTATGTTTTCTCCAAAGCAAAATTAGAGTTTTTTAAGAAAAAGTCATAACATATATTAAAGCATCAACATTAAGAGGGTAGAAAGAAAAAAAAGTTGGAAACAGACACATCCAGAGAGGAGACTGTAACTTAAGAACAGTGCATGCCCAAATACGGAACCCAGCTTCTCAAGAGAGTTTAACAATGTTTCTAGGTGTAACTTGGGTAGTTTTGAAGTTATACTTTTCAAAGTCTTAAAATATTAAGCAAAAATATTTTGTCACCTTACTTTTATATAAGGTACTTTCTCTAGAAAATGGGATTATAAGGGGATTTACATTATAAAATGGTCAATGTTAATTGTCAACTTGACAAGATCCAGAATCAACCTAGGCAACAAGCCCCTTGCACACCTGTACCAGGTTATTTAGCTCTGGGCATACCTATGAGGGATTATCTTTATTTAGGTGAGCTGAGGTGGTGAGACCCATACTACAGACATCATCCTCTGTGTTTGTGCCCTGGACTGAGGGGAAAGCCCAAAGTTGGCTGCTCACAAGCAGTCACTGCTCTCTGCCTTGAGGCTGTGAAGCAATGTGACCAGCTACTTCAAGATCCTGATCCTTGAATAACCCTACCCTGAGGGGCTGTACCTTTAAAGCATGAACCAGAAACAACCCTTCTTTTTATACTGCTTTGCCAGCATATTTTATCACAGCAACAGGGAAACTAGCTAATACTTGTCTCAGAGCTAGTGTTTATATAAAAGGTGATTAGATAAATATTTAAGACCAAAAAATCAGAAGAATCTTCATATCCAAAAGGCCAGGAAGGCAAGGTATGTATTTTGTAAATATGGTTTATAATCATGATTCTCTTATTCTTTCTGTCTTTCATACCCTAGCTACTCTATGAGATTTCAATTCCATTAATATTAAGAATTGATGATGACCAAAGTTTACTTTTCTGAACTTCTTACTCTGAAAAGGGGGCCAAACCATTTTGAAGTGAAAACTCATAACCTAAATAATCCAAGGGGAACATGAAAAATTCCAAGCTTGAGGATTTAATAAATATGGGACCACATAAACAAGAAAGATCAGTAATAATTTTTGAGCCTAATCCTAACAGAAGGATTTTTTTTCATGAGTAGCTTGAGAAGCATTGTATTAAAAATCATAAAAAGTCAAGGCAACATCTGAAGTAAACCATGGATGACTGTAACACACACTGATCATTATCAATCAGTATGTAGATATACAGCATTCTGTTTCAATAATGATACAGGTTCTCCCTTATGCTCAAGTCAAAGTACCTAATGCCATCTGGTTTTGGAGGATGCCTGTCCTCATCTCAATATTAGAGCGTGAGAGTAAGATCCCTGGATTATTAAAAAAAAAAAATAAGTAAGAGCTGAAAACAAAAACATATGTACTATGTAGTTAAAATACAAGAATGCACAGAAGAAACTCCATGCTTACCTGATTTCATTGAACTTAGTTGATAGTTTTTGGTGATTCCTATGAATACACATAGACTGCCTGTTCTCTTGATTAAGAAGCTCCATGTCTGACTCTCTCACATTCCTCCTCAGTGACTAACACAAAACACAAAACATAGCAGCACTGGTTAAAGACATAAACCTCTAGACTAATTTTAATTTTAAAAAGGAAGGTCATGTGTACATAGCATGTTTGCATTTCCATTTTGAAAACTGTTATGATAGTTTGTCAAGCTTAGCCCTTCAAGAACAGAACTGTTTCTTTTTGAAGAATTGAACCACATCAGCCAAGAACAGCTGCTGCTGGGTCTGAATACTGGAAGATAATGACTTTGAAGTAGTTGTCTTTCTTCCACTTAATGACCCTAAACATTAAAGAAATTGAAATTGGCAGGGTCTATGGGGCTACTGTTCTTTAACGTACTGGGGCTTCCAAATGGTGGCTTTATGCTGCCAGCTAGTATAATCTTAAAGATTAATAGGCAATAAAACAGAGACAGGTGGCCAACCATAAGTTGTCATGAACAGCACATGGGAAACAATTTCCAGTTTATGTTGCTGGATAAGACAGTGATTGGCCATAATGGCACCTTGGTTTCACACACTGGCTTCCTCAGAGAACCAAAGGTCCTTGAGCACAAGGCTTCTAATCTTACTAACAAGCATCAGTCATGACACATTGATGATAAGAAAGGTCCCCTGTAAACCCCTCTGTAGAGAGCTTAGCATATTAGTCCCCCACTATTTATGGCCCATGATACTTGAATGAGTCCATTAATCTAACAAATTGAGCAAGTGTCAAGTCCAACACTATATACACGCATAGATAATGTTACAGTGTTGTGAAAGATTTTTTGCAGCTGACAGAGTATGCATTTTTTTTCAAAATAACCATGTTATCTCCTAGTGGATGACAAGCATCCTCCTCCAGTAGAGTACAGGAATCCTTTCCCAGTAGAGCCTAGGCATCTCCCTCAGTGGATCGCATATCTTCCCAAAAGAATCTATGTATCTCCTCCCAATGGAGACATGTATCTCTCCTAGTGGAAATCAGGCATCTTCACCCAGTGGAGTCTAGGCACATACTCAAGTGACTCTTAGGCATCATCCCTCAATACAAACTAGACATCTTCCCCTACTGTAGGCCAGGCATCTTCCCCAGTGGAGTCTTGATGTTTTTCCCCTAGTGGATCTCAGTTCTTGTCAATCAGTTCAACCTAGGCATCTATCCCCATTGAAGCCCAAACATCTTCTCTCTGTGGAGCCCAGGTGACTCCCTCTTGGAGAGCCAATGTTCTTAGAATCTTGCTGATCTGACATTTAGTTGACCTCATGTAAGATTCAAGTATTCCTACCACATTAGAGAAAAATAGGTGTTCTGAAAGGATATACATGGGTGAGTCTTGTGCCTACTTACCCTGAATGTGTGAAAGAGAATACCATTCTTTTTTGCCCTCTGCTTTCATGATCATCTTTAAATGTAAGAGCAGTTTGATTTGATTTGCATACTTATGAAAAATATTTGGAATATTGTATGGAAAGTGCTTAAGTATGTAGTTGGTGTTTAATAAATATTTAATTCTTACTTGTTTTAATTGCAGAGTCCTGTGCTCTCCTTGTTCCTTTTAGCTCAGCGCAGAGTTTCTGCTGAGAATAAAGCAATAAGGAAGGGAAGAAGGAAAAGTCAAGCTCGTTAAGTCATGTGAGTCATTTTTTAGTAGTAGAAACTGAAAAACAGGAAATCTAGAAGTTGTCAACAAGAATCTGAGAAAGTTGGGTTTAAGATGTGTAAATGGACATTTCTTATCAAAAGACTTCCATGGTGTTCATGGAATTCATGGTCTGTGGTCATTTCTTACTTTGTGGAAAATCTCACTCTTAGGTTTATGGAGTTATTGACTCAACCACAATATTATGCTTTAAATTTAAAATGCTCCTCACCCCAGTTCATGTTTTTGTGCTTAGACTCCAGAGAGTGGCACTATTTTGGGAAAATCTTAGAAATCTTGGGAAGTGAGGCCTAGATGGAGAAAGTGGGTGTCACTGGGCAGTTCAATCATGGCTGGTGACATGAGAGATGGTGAAAAAGTCTCTTTGTACACAATGGAGATATAGAAAAAAGAATCTGCTAAACTGGGCCTTTAAGATGCTCAGTGGGTAAAGATGCTTGACCACAAGCTTGACAACCTGAGTTCAACGCCTACAAGATAGAAGCAGAGAACTTTTTTTTCAAAAGTTATTTGGGATATTTAGATAGATAGATAGATAGATAGATAGATAGATAGATAGATAGATAGAGATACAAATTTTTAAAAAGTTGTCTGACTTTCATATATGCACCTGCACACACACATACAACACACACACACATATACCCCAATCACATGCCATACATTGATAGATAGATAGATAGATACTAACACACATATTCACATACACACACTTATAAACATACACTCACACACAGAGATAACACACAAATACGCACATGCACACACACATATAAACACACATGCACATTCACACACATACATATATACATACTCATGCACACACACATGCACACACTAATAATTTGAGAAAATTCTTAAACGTTGTTCATATTATTTGAAATGTACCCACTCTCCCAAGCTATTCTTTATTCTATCATTCTAGGGACCAAGAGTAAACATGTGGTCTAATTTTTTTCTACCAAAGTCATGGGAAATTAACAATTTATCTTACTATTCAACACTTTAGAATTTACCCTACACTTTACGCTATGTTAATGCATTAAGGTAGACATAATGACCAATTTATTGTCTTATTAAATGAAATAAATTTTTGAAAAGGAATTAGAATTTTTTAAAAGCTATGTATCTCATAAATGACATGAAGAATAGAAGGGGCTTCATTTCAACAATATTAGTGGCTTTCTGGACTGATACTTTAACAACATCTTTCAACACCTTGTTTCTTGAAAGAGTATTGCAGAGGTCACTTTGACACATCATCTAATTTCCTTTGGCTACAGCTCTTTTCATATCTCAAATGTGTGGCCATAGAATCTTCTACATATCAAAAAGTCCATAAAAGTATGTGTGTAGTTTTGCAGTAAGAGCAAGATTGATGTGGCCCACATGGAAAAAAAAAACTCATTCTGGTTCCCCAGTGCAGCTTTTAGTAGCAACTTTAGTCAAAGGAAAATGTAGAAGAAGACCCCATGGAACAGTGTAGTGTGAATGTGACGACCGTGGTCCTCAAGGCTACATGGGCTCTTTGAAGGCATAATGATGAAAAATGAAATTGTAGTTGTATGTGGCCTTTCAGATGACTTAGCCGGCTCTCTACATAAACTGGAATCTACTGTTCACCCCTTTGCGCCCCCTAAAATACAACACCCTCTACTTGTCATCAATTGTCTCAAAAATTCATTTACTATTCCCAGTTGGCTCTCATCTAGAGCTCAGAAATAATATCTATAATCATTAGGATTTGAGGACAACGAGACAGACCAGGCTCTACTCTTGATTCCATCCTTTTAGACATGGTGTAGTTCTCAAACCTGTCAAATCACATGAAGGCTAATAATGAAACAAGAGATATGGATACCAGTTAAGCAGGCAAAACTTCTTGGAGATTCATATTCTAGTAGTTTGACATTTGAATTTTATATAGAGGTTACACTATATGTAAAGGGGTTTTTCAAAGAAAATTTTCAAAATTAGCCTGTGTCTAATTCCAAATTTTCTAAATTTTAAAATCACAGGTGAAAATGAAAGCTAATCTCCAGGTCATTTCTGTTGTCTCATATGCAAAGTAGGTAATAAGATTGAATCCTTGCACTGCTAAGATTGAGGATGGATAATAGATCCAACAGTCCCTCTCAGATCATTTCTTGAACATGGCAGAGGATGGAGAGAGAGTGAAAAGTGAAGGAAGATGAATGTATGAACAGCAGACAGACAGTTGCTCACTGATGGTAAAGGTCAAAGCTTTGCCCCCTATGCCTGTCACTTATCAGCTCCTTAATACATTTTTTTTAGTTTGTTTGTTTTAACACATGAGTCATCAGAATGCATCTTCTTTTGGAATTTTTGTGTGTGTTTAATTTTTTAATTTTTCTGAACTACAATCTACATCTTTGTGATCAATATCTACTTTTAAAAACCAAGAATGTTTTTCAAAAGATCTGTCTATATTAATCAGTTCTGTTGGCAATTGATTAATGAGTTGTAAGCAGTGACTCAAAGCAGTAACAGAGATAAGTCTCTGCATTTGGTGCTGATGGCACAAAATTCCAGGAGACAGAACTGTTTTTGTGAATCTGGAGTCAGTGGGCTAGGATGCAAACCTGTCCTTCATTCATACAGAGAGAAGAACATCTTGGTGGATGTGGCCAGATGTATAAAATGTTTCATAGGCTAACTAGTTTATACAATTTTAAAGTGTACTCATAAAATAGCTATTTTGGTCATTTATGAATACAATCAAGTATCAACCTGTAACAAAAATATCATTTCATAGCCAGCCAATGGTGGTGCATGCCTTTAATTCCAGAACTCAGGAGAAAGAGGCAGGTAATTCTCTAAGTTTGAGGCCAGCCTGGTCCAAAAGAGTGAGTTCCTGAACAGCCAAGCATACATAGAGAAACCCTGCCTCAAAAAGCCAAATGTGTGTGTGTGTGTGTGTGTGTGTGTGTGTGTGTGTGTGTGTGTG
>JADRCD010222967.1:9713-32249 GCA_019843815.1 Montemys delectorum
CCCATTCTCTCTGTCTGCTGGTCTGCCTGTCTGCCTGCTTCTATCTCCCTTATGTGATGGTCTTTCGCTCTCCCTCAGGTCCCCATTCCCCTCGCCCTGAAAATAAGCTTCTTACTCCAGATCTGTTGTATGGCGTAATTTCTCAGGTGTACATCCTGACATGAGCACACCAAAGGTACTCCTCCCCCCGCCCCCCCCCCCCGCGCGCGCCTGCATTTTTATCCTATCAGACACTACACACAATCTGCAAACATGAGGGATAATCTTTGGTCCCTGCCCCGCTGACGGGCGTACAACTTTGGTGTAAATATGTCCTAAGCTAGCCTTGAACTCTTCAAGTAGGTCCACTGCCTACAGGAGGGGAAAAAGGCTGCCAGGCTTTGGTCTCCCATTAGGAGAGGGAGGAAGAAGCTCAAACTTTGCCATTTTTATCGTCTATTTGCAGCCCCCTCTTACTGACTGCCTGTTTATCTAACTCCTAATCTCTGGATACATTCTGACTGACTTAAAGCTTGATATCTAAGTGGTTGAAGCAGGTGTCCATGTCGGGTGGAAGAGCCTAAACAGGGGAGACTAAGCGATCCAACAGTTTAAGATTCTTATTCTTGTGTGAAGGGCAGAGAACAACTCAGTCTCATTGTTTACTCTCATAAGCTTCAAAGAGTAATGTTGAAGCTCTGCCAAGGAGCAGAGAGGTGACCAGAGAGTGGAGTACCCGGGAGTCTCACATCCCCAAACCCCCTTGGTTTGGTATTGACTTTTAATTCTGGGGTTTCATCCAGCCAGAGAGCACGTACTACAGATCTTGGGGTGATTTGAATAAGAATGGCCTGCACTGGCTGGTGAGATGGCTCAGTCCTGAGTTCAATTCCCAGCAACCACATGGTGGCTCACAACCATCTGTAATGGGATCCGATGCCCTCTTCTGGTGTGTCTGAAGATAGCAACAGTATACTCACATAAAACAAATAGATAAATTAAAAAAAAAAAGAGAGAGAGAGAGAGAGAATGGCCTCCATAGG
This sequence comes from Montemys delectorum, assembly GCA_019843815.1. Classification (NCBI taxonomy): domain Eukaryota; kingdom Metazoa; phylum Chordata; class Mammalia; order Rodentia; family Muridae; genus Montemys; species Montemys delectorum. The sequence continues at coordinate 10,736 of JADRCD010222967.1, forward strand.
CTCATATATTTGAATGTTTGGTCCCTAGTTGGTTGAACTGTTTAGGAAGGACTAGGGGGAGTGGCCTTGAGGAGGAGGTGGGTCACTGGGGATGGACTTCAAGGTTCCAAAAGCTTGCACCAGGTCCAGCGTCCAGTTCTCTCTCTCCCCCCCCCATCTCTCTCCCCCCTCTCTTTCTCTCTCTCTCTCTCTCTCTCTCCCTCTCCCCCCCCCCCCCCCCCCCCCCCCCGCTGTCTATGGATTATTAGTATGGAAGCTCTCAGTCACTGCTCCAGTGACATGGCTGCCAGCTGCCATGCTCCCTACTATGTTGGTCATGGGCTCACCCTCTGAAACTGTAATCAATTCCCCGATTAAATGCCTTCTATTATATGTCGCCACGGCCACTTTGTCTCTTCCCGGCAACAGAACAGGAAGTGAGACACAGCTAGAGCTTTGTGAACTACTACCATGACCTCTACCGTGAGTGCCATGGGTGAATTCAGAGCTGCTGGACATACATACAAGCTATGCAGGACGAACCAAGAGCCACCATCCGTCCTAAACACAAAGGCAGCACAGTAGTACTCCGAAGTGACAGAAAAAACGAAAATGACAGCCGTGAGCTAATATGGGTGGGGTGGGGGGGAGGGGTGGGTGTACCTGTAATCCTAGCACCCAGGACACCCACTGAGGCAGGTGGATTGTTGAGATCAAAGCAAACAAACTATATGGCGAATTCGTGGCTAGTATGGATATGTATCGCAAGGCTCTACCAATAATATAAAATCGGGTGGCAAGGTGATTTAGCTGACACCAAGTCAGCTAAGGTAAGTGATAAGGTAAGTCAGGTTACCAAGATCAACAACGTGGGAGGAGAAAACCAACACAAAAAAAAAACTGTCCTGTGATTTCAACAATGTATGCCGTGGCATGTGTGCTCTCATCCCCAAATACACAATGTAGGTAAAATGTAGGCATCGAACAGTCCCAACACACAAATTAGGATTCAGAGACATTTCACACAGTTCCAGTAACACCCACTCTGGGTTTCTTCTGAGCCCTGTACCCAGGAGTTCCTAACAGGATATATTTGGAGCCAATGTCAGAGTAAGGGCCTAAATCCTGACTTAACTGCTACATGTGCTTCATATCCATGTACTTCAGTGGTGGCTTTTCTTAAAGGAATCTGCCACTTTGTAGTAAAATAATTACATTATGTTGCTGCCTAGTAAATTTGATTATAAAATTTATTTTGAGATTCACTGTGTGCCATGGAAAACCTACAGTCATGGGATGACATAAAATTTTAGCCAGAAAAAAACAAAAAAAAAAAAACAAAAAAAAACAAAAACAAAAATCCCACACACACTCAAAAGCCAGTGGCATCCCCAGTGAAGTTTAAATTTTTTTAAAGATGTATTTATTTATTATATATATATATGAGCATGCTGTCCTTGACACACCAGAGGAGGGCATCGGATCCAATTATAGATGGTTGTGAACACGATGTGGTTGTGGGAAATTGAACTCAGTCAGTGCTTTTAACTATTGAGCCATCTCGCTAGCCTCGAAGTTTAAATTTTAAAGTTTGAAAAAAAAAACAAAGGTTTTTGAGACAGGGTCTCACTACGTAACCCAGGCTGGCTTTGACTTCACAAAGATCTACCTACCTCTGCCTCTCAAGTGCTAGGATAAAGGTGTGTACCAGCCAGTCAATGGTGGCCTCTGCCTTTAATCCCAACACTGAAGGGAGGCAGAGAGGCAGAGGCAGAGGGATCTCTATAAATTTGAGGCCAGCCTGGTCTACAGAGTGAGTTCCAAGACAGCCAGGGCTACAAAGACAAACCCTGCCTCAAAAACCAAACCAAACCAAACCAAACCAACCAAACAAAAACAGATCTGCCCCCACCATGACCAACCAAAGTATGAGAAACTGTAAATGTCAATGCCGTTTTTCATCAACAGCATGTCCCCAAATCAGGGATGGTGCCATATGCTGGTCATCTAGCAGCACTGAGGACTGTTTAAAGCAATCATTTATTGCAGTGGTTCTCAACCTTCCTGATGCTGCGACCCTCTAGCACAGTTCCTCATATGGTGGTGACCCCCCCAACCATAAGACGACTTTTGTTGCTGCTTCACAACTGTAGTTCTCCTGCTGTTATGAATCGTAATGTAAATATCTGATATTTCCGACGGTCTTAGGCCATCCCTGTGCAAGGGTTGTTCAACACCGTCCCCCCCACCCCCACCCCAGGGTGGAGACCCACAGATTGAGGACAGACGAGGCATTATATAAGATCCTGTCTAAAAGAGGCGTCCCTAACACAGGTAACCAGTAACTTCACCATGTGAACGTGATCACACTGCGTTGTGTGTACGGACGGAATTTTCAAAGAATTACTAAAAATGTTTACAGTTTTTAAAAGATTAAAAACTTCGGGCTGGCGAGATGGCTCAGCGGGTAAGAGCACTAACTGCTCTTCGGAAGATCCTGAGTTCGGATTCGAGCAACCACATGGTGGCTCACAACCACCCGTACCGTAAAAAGATCTGACGCCCTCTTCTGGTGCTGTCTGAAGACAGCTACAGTGAATTATGCCTGAGCGAGTGGGGGTGGAGCAAACGGGGCCGGCAGAGGTCCTGAGTTCAATTACCAGCAACCACACAGCTCATGGCCATCTATCTGTACAGCTACAGTGTACTCATATACATAAAAAATAAATAAAATAAATCTTAAAAAAAAAAAAAAAAAAAAAAGCCGGGCAGTGGTGGCGCACGCCTTTAATCCCAGCACTTGGGAGGTAGAGGCAGGCGGATTTCTGAGTTCGAGGCCAGCCTGGTCTACAGAGTGAGTTCCAGGACAGTCAGAGCTATACAGAGAAAAAAAAAAAAAGATAAAAACTTCATCACGGAGAGACGGAGGGTGTGGAAAATACACAGCGTTCAAACTTTGCAGGATCCCCATTTACATCTAGGGCAGAAGGCAGAGCTGTCAAGGAGGAACACACTGGGGTCTCCCATATCGAAGTCTTCCTGACTCTGCGAAAGACAGCAGGCACCGCCACTTCTTGGCTGCTCTTCATCAAGCTGGTGGTTGTGACAAACAGACGTTTACTCCTAAATTAGCTCAATACAGGCAACATGTAACAAAAATAAAAGCCATCCACCTTAAGAAAATCCACCGGCTTAGAGACCTCTTCATAGACGGATTGCTGTCTTTTCCTTTTAACCCACTCAGAATGTATTGGCCGCCCCTTTGCGCTTCGATTCTCTTCTGTGTGCCACGTTTCCGTTGAGAAGGAAATAACAAGCGAAATTGCTTGTCTTGTTTTCTACAGACTGCATCTAATGCAAAAACATTCGCCTGTCTAGGAAAATGTGATTTTCCCCAGGAGCCCACATGTGCTATGCCATCATCCGATGCACTGAACAGTTCTAGCACCAAGAAAACAGCAAATTGCTAATTCACCCAAGAGCCGTGCAAGGATTACCAAAAGCATCCATGCTGGATTCTAGACAGCTTCTCGACTGATTCAGCATCTCTGACTTTATTCCTTCCAAAGGCTGCTAAGGAGGAGGCCCATGACCAGACTTCTCCCTGAAGGTAAGTTAGAAGGCACTCGGCAAAGAGTGCTGTGGAGCGAGTGAGCAGGTGGGCAGGTGGCCCCAGGACTTCAAGAAAAGGTTCCTCTTGTGGGAAAAGAAGAAGAAGCAGAGTGTCCCACACACCATTGCATGGATTCTTTAATGAAGTCACTATATGTTTAGGTCTGATAATGGACCAGAGGGATGCCATCTTCGTGAATACACTTGAATGGTTATTAGCAAGATTAAAATGATAAATTGGAATTGGATCCGCTGACATGTGTTCTTAGGTTTGTACTTTACAGAATCCAGGCCGCTGCAGATCAAAATAAAAGTGGCCAGCATCCTACCCTGCAGCCGTAGGCACCGTCAAGATTTACTAGACTGGGCAGTGGGAGAGAAGGCTTTTACGTCAACCCACTGGCTCTTAGAGATGTTGACAGTGGTTCCTTCTACAAGTCAACCTAACACTGTTCTCTGTTAGCACTGCTCCTACCTTCCCTTAGCCAGGCAAATCAGAATGCAGGTGCCCCCAAGTTTATAGAAGGGGCCTAAATGGAGTATCTGAGAAGAAGAGAAGCAGAGGGCTTACCTGCTGGGGGTGGGGGTGGGGATGGGGCAGAGACAGGGGAGGGTTGGAGGCAGGTTACAAAACAGACCTACACACATCTAGAAAGTTGGGGACCAGCACTGTGCAGAACAGGAGGCCAAAATAACATTTGACTTGGGTGGTTTTGTTAATCTTTTTTAAGTTTTGTGTGTGTGTGTGTGTGTGTGTGTGTGTGTGTGTGTATGTGTGTGTGTGTGTGTGTGTGTGTGTGAGAGAGAGAGAGAGAGAGAGAGACAGACAGACAGACAGACAGAGACAGAGGCAGAGAGACAGAAAGAGACGACAGAGACAGAGAAAGACAGAGAGGGAGGGAATGGGGGTGTGCCATGGAACACAGGAAGTCAACATCAGGGGTTTGTTCACTCCTACTGGAAGCCAGCCATTGTTTGGTTTTGCTATACAAGCCAGGGTGCTGAGATTACAGCCCTGCTACACCATGCCTGGCCGAAGGCACCATGAAAAAAGCACTTAGAGTCTGGAGAGATGTCTCATCAGTTAAGAATACTTGCTGCTCTTTCAGAGGACCGGAGTTTGGTTCTTGGCATTCACCTGTGGGGCCCACAACCACCTGTAACTCCAGCTCCAGGGCATCCTATGCCCTTTCTTGGCTTCAGTAGGTACCAGGGCACCTGTAACTTACAAACACGCAAACGCATAGGCAGAGTTTTAAAAAGTGTTGCTCTCTTTACTTTAAAAAAAAAAAAAATTATTCTCAGGAGGCAGAGACAGGTGGATATCTGAGTTTGAGACCAGCCTGGTCTGGGTTCCAGGACAGCCAGGGATACACAGAGGAACCCTGTCTTGGAACAAAACAAAACACACACACACACACACACACACACACACACACACACACACATCTCCCAGTTGCAGTTTCACTTTGTAACTGTAATTTTGTAAATATCTGTTGTTTTCTGCTGGGCTCTAACCCTTTCATGGGGGGTCGCGACCCACAGGTTGAGAACCACCGATCTAGACGCAACCGACCACACACAAATCCTGGGGTAGAGAGCCTATGATCCCGTGTGCGAGGCCCAGAATTCCTCTCCCAGCACCATGAATGATAAAAGGTAACAGTGGGTTGAGTTAGGATTTGAGGGCTTAGTGTAGGAAGCTAATCCTCACACACGGAGAATGTCTTTGGAAAGATGTGTTCAGCTCAACACACTGAAAGCAAATCTTGGGAACAAACAAATAAGCCTGTTAGCCAAGGCTGTCCTGGTTTAAATGAGAAGTGTCCACCACAGGTTCAGATACTTGGACCTTTGGTGTCCAGTGGGCGTGGGCGGTGCTGTCTGGGGAAGCTGTGGGAAGGCGTAGCCTTGCCAGAAGATGTCTGTCACTCAGTACAGTCACTTTGAGAGCTTGTAGTCTTGCCTATTCCCAGTTCGCTCTCTCACTAAGTGCTTAGCTGAGGATGTGATCTCCTGGCTCCAGCCACCAGCTGCCGGGCCTACCCTGACTTTACGGCCTCCCTCTCTGGAACTGTAAGCCCAAATATTCTTAAGTTCCCTCGGGTGGTCACGACGGGCTTTTATCCCAGCAACAGGAAGTAACCGGTACAAAGGGCCTGCCTACAAACGGGTACAGAGCATGTGTGGTAAGATATGTGGTCTCAAGCTGTTCCTCCTCACCCACTTAAGGCATCCTCCGATTGGTTTCATAAATCTGATGGCCCATTGGCCGGGCAGGAAATGGATGGCAAGACTTCCTGGGAGGGAGAAAGGAACTCCTGGAAGAAGAAAGAGAAAGAAGGCCTTTTGCCAAGCGACATGAGAGCAGATGGATGTGTCTATGGGCCTGGAAGGTACAGCTAACCACGTGGCTCAATGGGACTAGGTAATTGGGTTTTGGGTTAATTTAGACAAGCTAGTTGAGATTCTACCCAGCTAAGGCCTAAGCCTTGAAATAGTAAAAGGTCTCTGTGTGGTTATTTGGGGAACTCACTGGTTAGGGAACAATAGCCAGTGTGTCAATGTCCATCATTAGTTAATATGTACAGAATGTTAGTGATCTCTACCCTTATGCCCAGCAAGATGGCTCAGTGGGTAAAGGTGTTTGCTGCCAAGCCTGAGGGCTCGTGTTTAATCCTCAGGACCCACACGGTAGGAGAGAACTCACGCCCACAAGCTTTCTGACCTCCATGTGTAGACAATGATACACAAGATGCTTGTGTGCACACGCACAGGCGCTTCCCCTAATTGCCCCCTATAAATAAACGGAACTGAAAATATTGGTAAGATAGGGGAATGGGGAGAGAAACTCAATGTTTGTGCATATTGCTTTTTCGGAGGACCCAAGTTCTGTCCCCAGCACCCATGTCAAGCAGCTTGCAGACTCCTGGAATTCTAGGTTCACAGAGATCGGATATTTTTGGCCCCCAAGGGCATCTGAATACTTACATACTTACTTACACGCACGCACGCGTGCATGTACACACACATACACACAAAAAAAGGTTTTTTTTTTCCTTTTGGGTTTTCAAGACAGGATTTCAAACTCACAGTCCCCCCCTTTTTTTTTTAAAGATTTATTTATTATTATAAATAAGTACACTGTAGCTGTCTTCAGACACACCAGAAGAGGGTGTCAGATCTCATTACGGGTGGTTGTGAGCTACCATGTGGTTGCTGGGTTTTGAATTCATGACCTTCCGAAGAACAGTAGGTGCTCTTCCCCTGCTGAGCCATCTCACCAGCCCTTACAGTCCCTTTTATCTCTGCCTCTCGAGCTGGGATTAAAGGCGTGTGCCACCACTGTCCAGCAGTTAAAAATCATTTAAAATTAAAAAAAAAAAAAAAAAAGCATGAGAGGTTTCTTGTTTCATTTGGATAGGGTTCCGTATCCCTCATGCTGGCCTTGAACTTGTTATATAGCTGGAAATAACCTTGAACTCCGGATCCTCCTGACTTTACTTCCCAAGTGGCGGGACAACAAGTATGCAACTACACCACACACTCGAGGCAGCTCGAACCACCAGTTTCAAAGTAGATAATGACATAGCAAGAACCAAGTGGGTAATGAGGATGGCTCACAGTCTAAAATTAGAGTTGGCATGTGAAATTATATTTTATGTATGTCCCATAACCTAAGGAAATGCTGAGCCCAAGCCAATGCTATAAGGCACCACGCCCTTCACCTGTCAAGACAAACAGACCATGTGTGACCCTGGAGTACAGGTTGAATGCTTAGTCATGCATCAGGATAAAACCTGGCACAGCTTATTACACATGGACTCCAAGAACCTTCCATCCAGCCTGCAGTGAGGCGCACGCGTTCAGCCACGCACCCCAGGAAGTGGTACCATTGAGGACTCAGTCCACACCTTCATTTCTCCAGCGTAGAGGCCCTTTCCACTGAGCAGCGAGACCCAGCAGCTTAGGCGAAGGAAACCTCAGGAGGGAGGAACAGAGACAAAGCCATTTCCCCCAGAGTGGCAAGCTGCCTGCCCGTGTGCCCACTAGCAAATAAAAAAAAAAAAAAAAAAAAAAACGACAGCCTGCTTAGCTGGACCGTGTTTGTTAAATTATACAGAAATAGAAGGAATGAGTGTTCTACGGATGAAAGCAAATTGAGACTCTTCCAAGCTAATTACAACCCGGAGACATCTCATATGCTTAGCAATGGACTGCCAAAATGGGTGGGGGCCGGTTATTATCTAATAAAGAAAGCATGGGTGTTAACCGTATTTATTTTTCTGGCAGCAGACTGCTAAAGACAGAACGATGTTGAGATTAGCATGGGCCCTATGCAGGAATGAAGCAAAAATTTGCAAAGTGTTCCACATTTCTAGATAGAGTCTTTTGCTAAGCTGAGAGATACTGGAAGCTGAAGGCGCTGATTGTATTCTAAATTGTTCCTTTTTAACCAGTAAATCTGGAAGAGATTTATTACTGTATGAAAAACTGTGGAACGGTGCAACTTACACTTTAAGATTTTTTTAAAAGATTTATTATCTATCATTATAAATAAGTACACTGTAGCTGTCTTCAGACACACCAGAAGAGGGTGTCAGATCTCATTACGGGTGGTTGTGAGCCACCATGTAGTTGCTGGGATTTGAACTCAGGAACTCTGAAAGAGCAGTTGGTGCTCTTACCTGCTGAGCCCTAAAGATTTATTTAATGTACAAGTACACTATTGCTCTCTTCGAGCATACCAGAAGAGGACATCAGATCTCATTACAGATGATTGTGAGCCACCATGTGGTTGCTGGAATTGAACTCAGGAACTCTGGAAGAGCAGTTGGTGCTCTTAACCACTGAGCCATCTCTCCATCCCACAACTTGCATTTTGTATACAAAAGTTGTTGTCCTATTGCTTGGGTGTCTGTGTGCCCATTTTAGCATTTGTAATAGTGAAACAAGGGCATTGCCCTAAATGTCAATCAGCACATGTCTTAGTAAAGGATATTTACGTCACTAAACAAGTAGCCATTTAAGCTTTGAGCTGGATGTTTGTGTATATGTATGCGCGTGCATACACACACACACACACACACACACACACACACACACACACACACCCCATACTCCAAGACACAGGAAATCAAAAATACACTAACGGGTGAAAAACACAGGCAGTTCTGGTATTTAACATGTTGAAAATTCAAGAGGAAGTAGATCTGTTGAAAACATCAGCCTGGCATTGTGGGACATGCCTGCAATTTTAGCACCTGGGAGAGAAAGGAAGATAACACACTCAAGTCTCAACTACATAGCAAGTTCGGGGCTAGCCTGGGCTGCATAAGATCCTATCTCAGAGAGCTGAGATGAGCGTGGTGGTGTACACCTTTAATTCCAGCACTCAGAGGGCAGAGAGAGCTCTGTGAATTTGATTGAGGACAGCCTGGTCTACAGGGAGAGTTCAGGCCACATAGACCCTGACTTACAAAGAGAGGTGTTGGAGAGGGAGAGGGAGGGAGGAGACAGACAGAAGGCAGGCAGGCAGGCAGGCAGACAGGCAGACAGGCAGATGCACGCATACACACACACACACACACACACACACACACACACACACACACAAACATGCTTGATAGAAATAGGAGAAGGGAAGTAGAGGAAGGAAGGAGTAGAGTACCAAGTGGGAAAGGACACTCGTCTCTTTGTAGAGGCATTAGTCTGCTTACAAGACATTATTCTGCCATTTTGTAACTTTTCTAACCGCCTAAGGGTCTGCATACCAAAGCCAGCTTCCCTTTTCAGTTTACAATTTACCTTCACTTGTTTATTGCCTCCTGTTTCTACTACCTAGAGTGCTTTTCCCTCTTACTCAGAGAACTGTGTGCAAATCAACCCCAAGTTGTTCGCCAAAAAGGAAACAAAGTTCTATTACAGACAACCCAGCGCTGAGTCAGTGCCATCTGTCCAGGTTCCTCGGGATCAGAAGACACAGGGGACACATTCCTTCTTTACCTCCTCGTAAAAATATAGTGTCAAGGCCGGGGAAGTGGCTCAGTAGTTAAGAGCACTGACTGCTCTTCCAAGGTCCTGAGTTCAAATCCCAGCAACCACACGGTGGCTGACAGCCATCTACAATGTGATCTGATGCCCTCTTCTGGTCTGTCTGAAGACAGCTACACTGTACTCATACACATAAAATAAATAGATTAGTTAATTAAAAAAAAAAGATAATGTCATAGCTAAGACAATAGCTGGGAATACAGCCTAGAATACTTGAATAGAGTGTGGTGGTTTGAATATGTTTGGCCCCCATAGACTCATGTGTTTGAATGCTTGGCCCGCAGGAGACAACACTATTAAGAAGTATATCCTTGTTGGAAAATGTCTGTCCTTGTTGGAGGATGTGTGTCACTGTGCGGGTAGGCTTTGAGGTCCTATATGCTCAAGCTCCACCCACTGTTGGAAGAGGCAGCCTCTCATAGCTGCCTTTGGATAAAGATGTAGAACTCTTGGCTCCTTATCTAGCACTGTGTCTGCCTGGATGCACCATGCTTCCAGCTAGGATGATAATGAACTGAAACTCTAAAACTGTAGCCAGCCCCAGTTACATGTTGTCACTTATAAGAGTTGCTTTGGTCATGGTGTCACTTCACAGCAATGGAAACCCTACCAAAAACAGAGTGTCTGCCCAATAGGAGGACCAGGGTGGGACTTGGAAGCCAGCCAGGCAGCATTGGTGAGACATTGTGCATACACAGGTCTGCAGCTAACTAGTGAAATTTTTATTCAAATGAGAGAGAGAGAGAGGGATAAGGCAAGTTTTTCAGTTGTTTACTTTTGAGACAGGGTCTCTTGTAGCCCAGGCTGGCTCAGAATTCAGTGTAGCTGAGGATAACTTTGAACTTCCTTATAGATGTGAACCAGAGAGTCTGTGAGATACTGAGGATGAAAGTTATCACTTCATGAGTGCTAGGCAAGTGCTCCATCAATTCTGCTCCAAGATGAGGCACATCTTTTTTTGTTTTGTTTTGTTTTTTTTTTGAGACAGGGTTTCTCTGCATAGCCCTGGCTGTCCTGGAACTCACTCTGTAGACCAGGCTGGCCTCAAACTCAGAAATCCGCCTGCCTCTGCCTCCCAAGTGCTGGGATTAAAGGCGTGCACCACCACCGCCTGGCTTGATGAGGCACATCTTAACAAAGAATGCTTTTGCTTTGATTTTGTACCCTGTACTCAGGCTAACCTAGGACTCACTAGGTAGCACACAGGCTGTCCTAAAATCCAAGATCCAGCGGCCTCTACCTCTGAGTGCTGGGATCCTAGGCATGAGCCACACCATGCCCAGCCTGAAAACCATTTTTGAGCTGGTCATTCCTATCTTAGTCACTGATCACTTCCTCCCACTAACTGTAGCACCTCTGTAGAGCAGGCTGGCCGCAAACTCAGAGATCTACCTGCCTCTGCCTCCCCAGCACTGGGATTAAAGGTGTATGCTACCACCACCCAACTAAGCCATGAAAGATTTTAAGAACCCTTTTGTGATATATTTTCCCCTCTGAAGACTTTTATACATCAAAAAGATGGATATAAATTCTATTGTGTTCCTCTACCAAAGATAAATAATGTCTCTTTCCTTCCAGGATGTACCCACACACCTGCCCAAGTGGCTAATATGAATATAATGAATTATTTTGTGGTTGTTTATTATCACCTACAATTCCAGCCTTCGGAGGCAGAGGTAGGAAGCTTGCAGGCTCTATTTAAGACTGGGCTATACTATTAGACTTTATCTCACTAAACAACAAGCCAGGCTGGTGTTAATTTTATCATAAAAGGAGAAAGTAGTGGACTGGAGAGATGGCTCAGTGGTTAAGAGCACTGACTGTTCTTCCGTGGGTCCTTAGTTCAAATCCCAGCAACCAGATGGTGGCTCACAACCATCTGTAATGAAATCTGACACCCTCTTCTGGTGTGTCTGAAGACAGCTACAGTGTACTTACATATAATAAATAGATAAATCTTTTTTTTAAAAAAAAAAAAGATGAAAGTAGAAGGAGTCTGACTGAGTTTGAGGGCAGCCTGACCTACCTAAATCCCTTGTCTCAAAAAAATAAAAGGGGCTGGAGATGGCTCAGGGTTTATATTGGCTGCTCTTCCAGAGGACCTGCGTTTGATTCCCAGCTTACAAGGTATCTGAGGCCCTCTTCTGGCTTGCATGCATATGGTGCACACAACTACACACAAGCAAAACTCATACACATTGTGATGGTTTCCATATGCTCAGCCGAGGGAGTGGCACTATTAGAAGGAATGGCCTTCTTGGAGTAGGTGTGGCCTTGGAGCAGGTGTGTCACTGTGGGTGTGGGCTTTAAGACCCTCCTGGAAGTCAGAATTCTGCTAGCAGCCTTCAGATGAAGATGTAGACCTCTCAGCTCCTCCTGCACCATGCCTGCCTGGATGCTGCCTTACTCCCCGGCCTGGATGATAACCTCGGAACCTGTAAGCCAGCCCCAATTAAATGTTGTCCTTATAAGAGTTGATAAGAGTTGCCTTGGTCACAACCCAAAAGGATGTAAAGTCCCATTAAAAATATAGCGTGCCAAGAAAAAAAAAAAAAGGTTAAATAAGAGGCAGTTTCGTGTGAGCGTGTGCTCATGCAGCGAGCGCTCGAGTGCGCATGTGTAGTCAATTTTCTGAAACAAAAGGCTCATATACTCCAGGTGGGCTTCAGGCTCCTGCGCCTCCTTCTTTCATCTGCTAAGTGCTGGGATTCTGGTCAGTGTGATGCTGGCTTTACATGAGATGAGAAACACGCGTATTCGTCCAGCCTGACCCTCATTTGTAAGTGACAACCATTTCTTTCAGTCCTATCCATCAACTGCTTCACATCTCCCTCTGTTGTATCTAGAGGTCAGTAGTAGAGGACCTTTTTTTTTTTTTTTTTTTGGCTTTTTCGAGACAGGGTTTCTCTGTGTAGCCCTGGCTGTCCTGGAACTCACTCTGTAGACCAGGCTGGCCTCAAACTCCCTGCCTCTGCCTCCCAAGTGCTGGGATTCAAGTGCTGGGATTAAAGGCGTGTGCCACCACCGCCCGGCGTAGAGAACCTATTTTAATATGTGTGTGTGTGTATGTGTGTGTGCGCGCGCGCGCACGTGCGCGCCCTTCTGCTTGGCCAAGTGTATGGGTCATGGCAAGGTCAGAGAACAATTACCAAACACTGGTCCTCTCCTTCCACCCCGTGGCGTTGGGGGACTGAACTCAGGTCAGTGTCAGGTTTAGTGACAGGTACCTTTTCTAGCTGAGCTGTCTCCCAGGCCCAGACCCAAAGTACCTTTAAACGGATGCTGCAGTCACTTAAAGATGCACCCAAAAACTAGGGGAGCTGCACCCCTCCAGAGCTAGAGTAACCGCCTCCCTTAGACTGGGTGGGCTGGCTGGCTCAGCACAGGGTTTAATGAGCCCTGCTTTCTCCGTTCCACTAAACCCCTAAGCACAATGGTAAGCATGCACTCAAAGGTTAGCAACAAGGATGAGGCAAATTCCTAGAGAAAGAATTGTAAAATTTTAACTTATTCCTGGATCCAACAAAGACATAGCAACCATGATAATTTGCACCAGCACTGTGAGCTATAGAATTCCCTCAGAGACTATGAAGAGGACTCTATGGGTAATGTGCTTGCTGTGTAATCATAAAGACCTGTAGCGGGTTTGACCTAATCTGGTTTGCATTCTAATGTTAATTTGGCACCCCCCAAAAAAAACTGCTTGCAGGAGAGAGTCCTGCACTTGAAACACTGAGGGACCTAGCCCCCAGCTAATTCTGATTGTTAAATAAAGATGCCAGGAGCCAACAACTAGGGAGAAGAGCTACCTAGGTTTCCTGGGCTTGGGACCTCGAGGAAAGAAGCAGAGGGGGAGACACTCGATGCCTTTAGAAGAGCGTGCAGGAGAGAGACAAGAGCTACCATGGGGAGAAGCGAAGAGAGCTTCCTGGGCTCTGGGCCAAGAGAACGTGGCCCAGAGGGCTGACTAATTGGAGTTAAGAGCAGCCCAGATGGAATATAGAAGTTATTAAGTAGAAACTCGGAGTTATTGATGGGAAAGTGGACCGGAACAGCACAGAGGGTAGGCAGTTGCCCAGCTATTGAGCTGCTTAAGGCATATTAAAACATAAAGGCTGTGCTGTGTGTGTCTCTCATTCGGTGGGTAGTAACCCCACGCCAGGATTTATTAATTTTTAACTACAAAGGACCGAAGCACGCCAGAAAGCTGAGTGGTGTGTATCTGTAACTCTAACACTGGGAGGGATGGAGGCCAGTCCGTGCAGCTGATCTGTGAGCTCCAGATTCAGGAAGAGACTCTCAAAAACAAAATGGAGCGAGCGGTCAACAACATGGCTCAGCAGGTAAAGGGGCTTGCGGTCAAGACTGACAACCTAATGACTGACCACATGGCCACACGGCGGAGAGAACCAGCTCCCACAGGTTCTCTTCTTCTGGCCTTGACATGCACACTGTGAAACACACACAATAAAAAGATAAATGTAAAAAGCATTTGAAAATAATCAAAACCCAAGGTAAAGAGCAACCAAGGCCACCCAATGCACAAGGATGGGTAACCACGCCCATGCAAACACTACCCTCAGTCACACACAAAAACTAATTCCTACAGCTTTGTATTACATCTAACTTTCATCCAACAAGTTTTGGTTTTGTTTACCTTTTTTTTTTTTCCTTCTAAGACAGGGTTTCTCTGTATAGCTCTGTATCACCAGTTTTGGTTTGCAAAGTTCAGTTTTTCAGCAGGTCTGTCCCCATGTTTTCCTTCTCCATGTGCGTGGTGTTTATGTGTGTGTTTGCATACATGCATATGCATGTGGAGGCTAAAGTTTGACCTTTAGAAATGATGCCCTGGAATTCTCTCTTGTAGACCAGGCTGGCCGCCAACTCAACCATCTCCCTGCCTCTGCCTCCTGTTTTCTTTTGTTTTTTTTTTTGTGGTCTATCTTTATTCTGATATGTGTGAGTGCACCATACCGTACCTATGTGCAGGGCCCTAGAGAGGGCAAAAGAGACAGAACTCAGGAAGCTGGAATTACAGGCAGTTATGAGCCACATATGGGTGTGGAGAACGTAAGCCAGGTCCTCTCAAAGAGCAGCAAGTGCTCTTCATCATTGAACCATCTTTCTAGTCCCATCACTCCAAAAAAAAAAAAAAAAAGAGATATCTAAGACTATGGAAAGATTTGTAAAAAATAACATTTATTGTTGTGCATTGAAAATTATATTTCAGGGGGGTTGGCGAGATGGCTCAGCGGTTAAGAGCACTGACTGCTCTTCTGAAGGTCGTGAGTTCAATTCCCAGGGACCACATGGTGGCTTGCAACCACCCGAAATGAGATCTGATGCCCTCTTCTGGTGTGTCTGAAGACAGGTACAGTATACTTGTTTATGATAATAAATAAATCTTTGGGCCAGAGCGAGCAAGGACTGAGTAAGTGGGATCTCCCGGAGCGAGCTAGGGCAACCAGAGCAAGCAGAGGTCTTAAAAGTCAATTCCCAGCAACCAGATGAAGGCTCACAACTATCTGTACAGCTACAGTGTGTACTCATATACATAAAATAAATAAATAAATCTTAAAAAAAAAAAGATAATTATAGTTCAGTCTGGAGAGATGGCTCAGTGGTTAAGAGCACTGTCTGTTCTTCCAAAGGTCCTGAGTTCAATTCTGAGAAACTACATGGTGGCTCACAACCATCTGTAATGAGATCTGATGCCCTTTTCTGGTGCTGTCTGAAGACAGCTGCAGTGTACTCATATAAATAAAATAAATCTAAATAAATAAATAAATAAATAAGAAAAAAGAAAAAATTATATGCTCAACACTATCAAAATCATGCTTACACATAAAATCTCACTCTGGCCAATTTATTAATCAAGAACTATTAGGCACAGGCAAAAACTTAGTGGTATCACTAATTAATAATTATTCTCAAGCCGGGCGTGGTGGTGCATGCCTTTAATCCCAGCACTTGGGAGGCAGAGGCAGGCAGATCTCTGAGTTCGAGACCAGCCTGGTCTACAGTATGAGTTCCAGGACAGCCAGAGCTATACAGAGAAACTCTATCTCGAAAAACAAACAAACAAACAAAAAAAGAAAAACAGTCAAAATGAGCACAAATAATTTTTCAGGACAAAGAGGAACTCTATTGATTTAATCTATACAAAGCCATTAAAAAAAAATTAAAACCAGCCTTTCTGCAACCATGACTGGAGAGGAATATACACAACCTGCACTCATCCATTTTCAGAAAGAAGATTCACGTGCAGGTGCGCCCAGCCCAGCACAGACGGGAAGAAAATAAAACTCTAAGTCCTTCTGCCTTGCCAGCATGCCATTGAATAAATAAGATTTCTCAGATTTAATGTTCAAATTCCCAAGTCAACAGAAAATGTAAAAAATATTCTGATTAAAAGAAAAGAAAAGGGGCTGGCGAGATGGCTCAGGGGTTAAGAGCACTGACTGCTCTTCCAGAGGTCCTGAGTTCAAATCCCAGCAACCACATGGTGGCTCACAACCATCTGTAATGAGATCTGACGCCCTCTTCTGGTGCGTCTGAAGACAGCTACAGTGTACTTACATATAACAATAAAATAAATCTTAAAAAATAAATAAATAAATAAAAAAGAAAAGAAAAACCTTAAAGTTTTAATTCCTGTGCCGAGGAGGGTGTGTGCATGTAGAAGTCTGAGGACAACTGGTAGAACTGGAATTGGTTCTCTCCTTCGTCTGTGTAGGTTTCAGGGAGAGGAGGAAGGTTGTAAGGTTTGCAGAGCCCTCTGACCAACACCCAAGTGACTCAATTCAAAGTGTTCCATTTCGGCAGGTCTGTGTATATGCTCTTTTCCTGGTGTGTATGTTTGCATATTCACACATGCACATACATGTAGAAGCTAGAGGTTGACCTTAGATATTTTCCTCAGGTGTTCTTCATTTCTTAATGAGGCTGTACCTCTCAGAGAACCTGGATACAAGTCCTGAAAGAGCACTAGATGGTGGTGGCGCACGCCTTTTAATTCCAGCCCTTGGGAGGCAGAGACAGACAGATCTTTGATTTTTGAGTCCAGCCTGGTCTAAGTGCATGTTCCAGGACAGCTAAGGCTATACAGAGAAATCCCTTCTCAAAAAAAACCCAAAAAGTTGGGGTTGTTATAATTCCCAAGGTATAGTTATTTTTCTTCTCTAGTAATCAAACTATAAAGCTTTCAGTGATCAGACTTAAGGCAAAAATAAATCAGGATCCTTCTCAAGCTCTGGCTTTTTATCTGAAGCTGAAATAAAGCAGCTGGTCAGCTCCCAGAAAGGGATGGAAAGCCTTGGAGATTTTCCTTCTTCATGACCATAAAAAGCAACAAGCGGGTGACATTTCCCTGCGCTTGAGTTTGCCAGCGGAGGAATTTGCAACCCCATTCAAGCAGGCTGTCTGACCCTCCCGTGCTCTTCCTTCAAGTTCACACACAGGCACAAATCTCACATTCACTCTGTGGGATCGGGCAAGGGCTTGAGGAGCATAGTAATTTACAGCTTTTAAACTCTACAGTAGTCCAATTGTCTCCAGCCCTAGAAAACGGGGTGAGGGAGAGTGCGAAGGCTTAATGCGGGGCTTGAGCCTGGGATGATCGGCTTTGCTTGAAATTAAACCTGTAAACAGTTATTATTGCCGTCAGAAAGTCGAATGAAATCTGAAGCAGGTTAGCTGGATTCTTTAAACAATAAGGTCAAGCTAGTTCTGGAAACTGAATTTTCTAAACCATCCCTATTGTTTCTGCATTATCTCCTACGAGCCTCTCCCTCCCAGTTGACTATCTCCACATCTGGCTGCAATTAAATAAGAAGATAAGATTTTTTTAAAAGGGATGGGCAGGGTGGCTCCAGGCTCATAACATCCTAAGCACTTGGGAGGCTGAAGCAGGAGAATCAAGAACTACTACCCAGGAGGGAGAACTTGTCTCAAAAGAGGCATAGGACACAGGTTTGATTCCACAGTACCATAAAAAAATAAACTTAATCCATTATTTAAAATCACGGCGGGATGGCTGAGAGTTTAAACCACTTACCTCATGTCACCTTGAGGTTTTTCAATAGAGTATATGTGTGGGAAAAAAAAATATATCAACTAACCTGGGTTTTATCCCATTACACTTACACACACACACACACACACACACACACACACACACATTCACTTTCATACACCATCTTGTGCTGGCCCAGGAATTGGAGATGTAATTGAAGATGACCTTGAACTAGTGATTCTGTCTGTACTTCTGGGCACTGTCATTACAGGCATGTACTACCACCCTTGGTCTTAAAGATTGAACCCAGGACTTCACACATATTAGGGAGGAATTCTACTCATTCAGCTACATCCTTCATCCCAAAGCCAAGTTTCCCTGGACTACTGCTCACTCAAGGTTCCACAGGCAGGCTGTTTTTGACCTCTTGACCCAGCTGTTTCTCTCAGGGGGCCACCGTTCTGCCAATAGAGCATTCTGTCCACTTTCCTGCATGTGGTCCTCTGCATGGCCCCTCTCACTGGCTATGTTCTGCCATGTTTTAGCCTTTAGGGTGTAACACTAATGTACAATTCTGGGCAACGTACAGTTTCCCTGAGCGCAAGTCCTCTGTATACGGCGGGTGCCAACTGAACTATATTCCCAGCACTCCAGAGCCTCAATTCTTTAAGAGCACTGACTCGCCTTCCTTTGCTTGCTAAGGGTACTTAACTCTTGTTCTCCGCCTACTCCTCTCCCCTTGCCTATGACTCTTTTTTTACTTTATTTTAATATGTGTGTTTCTCCTCTTTGAGAGTGTCTGTCCCCTGTGTGTGGGTTCCCAAAGAGGCCAGAAGGGATCATCAGATCTCCTGGAGCTGGAGTTATCTATCGGCAGTTCTGAGCCTCCGACTTGGGCACTGGGAACCAAACTCAGGTCCTCCGAAAGAGTGGGACGCGCCTGCCAATCAGTCTTTAAAATAAAATCTATCTCAGGATCACACAGTTACAAAAAAAATTTTTTTATATATATCAATCTCACATATGACTTTCCTTTTCTTGGAGATGCAAGCTTTAACAATGAGATCTGGAACTTTGAATCCAGCTCTCCAGAGGCGGAATTCATCCTGCCGCCTAATTGGCCTAAGACGGAAGCATTCTGGGAAAGGAATCAGCGGGGCTCCAAGCCTCAAAAACAAGGCCTGAGAAGCTTTCTCTGGCCAGTGTAAAACTTTAAACCATGACCTACTTCCCTGAATACTGAAGCATTCCTTGCATTCCTCCATGTCATAAGGGACTCGACTTGAAATCTGTCACTGTTCGGGAGGCTAGATAGCACTGTTGGGCCTCAGTCTGTCACCACAAAAATCTCCATAGAACAGCAATTAAAAAAAAGAAAAAAAAATCTTTTAAACATTCTAAAGATCTCAGCTTCTACTAAAACAAGTACTGGTTTTCATGTTGCTCAAAGCAAACAAGTTTAGTTTATTATAAACAAAGCAGAAGGCTAACTTAAGACTACTGAATTTCTTTCAAAGTAAATTTTAGCCCTTGAGGCTTTGCAGTAAAGAGTATGTGTGTATAAAACGCAACCAACCTGGGTTTTATTTCCATTACAGCCCAGTATTTTCTGCTTCACTTTTATATACCATCTTGCGCCAAGACTGGGAGAAACTGATAATAAGGAAGGATTTGACAACATTCACAGCATTCCCTACTGTGTGAGTGACTTATTTTATACAAAACAGAGCAGAGAGATTACGAATTTCCATTTAAATGTCCACAGTTACAATACAGAAGTCGGAGCTCAACTCTAAATACTGATTTGCTTGTACACGCTATTTCTGAAGCAATTAAAAAAACTCTCATAACCCAGGTGGAGGTGGTGGTGGTGGTGGTGGTGGTGGTGGTGGTGGTGGTACACACCTTTAGTCCCAGCACTCAGGAGGCAAAGTCAGGAAGATCTCTGAATTTGAGACCATCCTGGTCTACAAAGCAAGTTCCAGAAAGCCAGGGCTACACTGAGAAACCTTGTTTCAAAAAAAACAAAATAACCAAACGAACCAAACAAAAACTGGTCACAGAAAGTGGATGATTATAATCCAGTGTAATGGTACCCACCTGTATCTCCATTGTTGCTGACCAACTGCCACGATTACCCATGGGTATTTTAAAAAGAGATAAAGAGAATTGGCAAGCCATATAAGTTACCTTTACCGCGAGGAAAGGATAAAAATTTGGCCGACTCAGATATGTAATTTATCCAGCCACCGTTCATTTAATAATAATCCTAACAAGCAAAACGCTGGAATTTAAAGGGCAAAAAACCACTTCCACAAGTCTTTTCAGCCACCTGGCCCAATCAGCAGCTTCTTCCATCTCTGGGAAAGCAGGACTTCCGGGTGTAGCTGGAACCCGGACAGAGGCGTGGCAATTAGCAGGAGGTGGTCAGAGAGGCGTGGTCATTTTGCAGGCGGGAATTTGAAGGATCCACCCTCTAACAGGGAGGTTACACCCCATCATTTGGGAGACTGGGGTAGGAAAACTGCCTTGAGTTCAGGGCCTGCCTGGGCTATACAGTGAGATTTCGCTTCAAAAATTGAAACAAACAAAAGCGGCCAGTTGTCAGTGATCTAGAGACCATCTTGTTCCACCTCACCTGTCATTTACACCGTAGTGTCGAACCAAGTACAAGTTCAAGGTAGAGATAGCACAGCATGGAACTGTCTACAGAATTTAGTGCTCATGCATGCCCTAGTGAAGAAAATTCCAAACAAAAGCTTCTAAAAACGGCATTCTCCAAAAAAATCTTTTAGGACTTACTTTAAATGATCACTAAGAACCAAATGTATGGAATCTAACAATTGTTAAAGCGAAGGATAGGGCACATACCTGTAAACCTAGGATTAGGAAGCTAAGGCAGGAGGATCAAGAATCTATCTCAAAAAAAGTAATTAAGCCAGGAATCATCGATGGCCCATGCCTCTAATCCCAGCACTTGAGAGGCAGAGGCAGGAAGATCTCTCTGTGAGTTCAAAGCCAGCCTGGTCTACATAGTGAGTTCTAGGAGAACCAGAACTGTATAGTAAGACCTTGTCAAGAAAGAAAGAAAGAAAGAAAGAAAGAAAGAAAGAAAGAAAGAAAGAAAAGAAAGAAAGGGAGAAAGGGGAAAAATGAATAAATTTAAAAGTTAACCACAAAACAAAACCACCACTGTATACTGCATAAAAACATACCCTTCATAAAGAAAACTACCAAATCACAATAAAGCACCTATACTTGTGTGTGTGAATGTAAGTGTGGGCTCATGGGCGTGTGTGAACCGGTACAGGTGCAAATGTGAATGGAGACCAAGTCTTCTCCAATTGCTCATCCTTTACAAATTGTATTATGTGTATTTATTGTGTGTACAAGAGCGTGTGCACTCATCTGCCCATGGCATGGGGCACATGTAGACAGCTACAGTGTACTTAGTTATTATAATAATAAATAAATCTTTGGGACTGAGCGAGCAGGGACTAAACCAGTGGGCTGACCAGGAGCGAGCAGAGGTCCTAAACACAATTCCCAACAACCACATGAAGGCTCACAACCATCTGTACAGCTACAGTGTTCTCATATACATAAAATAAATAAAAAGATAGCTTTAAGTAAAAGCAGTTGTAAAGGAAGCCTGAGTTAGGTCTCTGTAACATACATTAAAAAAACTTAATTACAGCTGGTCAGTGGTTCAGTGGTGGCACACACCTTTAGCCCCAGCACTTGGGAGGCAGAGGCAGGCAGATTTCTGAGTTCGAGGCCAGCCTGGTCTACAGAGTGAGTTCCAGGACAGCCAGGGCTACACAGAGAAACCCTGTCTCGAAAAACCAAAAAAGA
>JADRCD010222968.1:0-11369 GCA_019843815.1 Montemys delectorum
AGAGAGAGAGAGAGAGAGAGAGAGAGAGAGAGAGAGAGAGAGAGAGACTGAGAGAGAGAGAGAGAGACTGAGAGAGAGGGGGAGAGAGAACAAGAACTTGCGGGACAGCTGTGAGAAATGCCAGCTCACTGACACCAACATAACAGTCTCTGGTATTTTGTAAAAAGGAAAATGTAGGCCATCCTTAAAGCAGAGTCTCTGCTGGAATCAAAGTGACGCTGTCACATTCACACACCTGCACTCTAATGTCCTTTTACTTAATTGATGATGTCATAATATCTCTCATCTCAATATCACAGTGTACAGAAGGAATGCTTAGCACAAACTTTAAGCCCCGTGGTGGCTCTCGCAGTTTTTCTTTGACTGCCCCCATTTGGTGGGAGGAGATCATTTCAACCTCTCAGGCCTTACATCAAGTATCTAGCACCCGAACCTCATGCATATGCATGCTGTGTTAATGGTACCTGCAGGCAGTGAGAGAAAATTTGTAATCTGATTTTACCACCAACTACTGTAGGTTTCCAACTTGTTGTTGTGGATTTCATTTAGTAACTGGATTCCTCACATGCTCCGATCAAGCGAGTCAGTAATAAATAGCCTTGGTGTGATGGGTTTGATCTTGTTGCGATTTCTTGACAGATGGGGAGCCAACAGACATAAATTCTATACTTGCACATTATTGTTGGGACGGGAGACAGTGCACACAGAATGGCAGGAGATGGGTTGTTCTTCTAGGGATTGTAGTCTGGTAGAAGAGAAAATAAAAGCCCCTTCAAAGTCTACACTTTTTGGCCGTTTTTTTCAGCATATGATTTCATGCTTCCAGTTTGAATGAGAAATCACAGTGTGTCAGGATCAGCTCAGGGATTGGAGCAATTCCTAAAAATGCTTCCTGGAAATGGTCAAATTCTCTATCTGTCCATATATCTTAACTCTCCTTGTCCTGATGGATGGCTCACATCACTGTGCAAATACATGGAGTCCACCTTAAAAACTAAGGATGTGACCAGAAATGACGTAATGATTTACACAGCCTTCAAGTAAAAATGTATGTGCTTTTACTTTATCTTCCAGATTTATACTTTATATTCTGTGGCTTTTACATGATAAGCCTGTCAGCACTTACAGGATTCACAACTTGTAACATTCAACATTTGGAAAGATACCAATATTATTTTCGACATGTTCTTTAAATTGCAATTATTTAGTGTTTAATCTTCAGATTGCATGTGTCATTAGTAAGAGTCCCATTGATTTTGATTATCCACTTGAACTTTTTCTGCTCAGATATATATTGAAGTAATAATAATTTAAGTACATGAGATTTTAATTAGTAAAAGATTATTAATTCACAAACATTGGCTATTGAATAGCAAAACTGAATTTTAACACTTTTTTTTTTGTTCTATCTTTGAGGTGGAGTTTTGCTATGTAGTCCAGGGTAGCCTGGGCCTGACTCTGTGTCAGTGGCTGGTGTCCAGGTTGAGATCTCCTTGCTTCAGCCTCCTCAGTATAGGGCTTACAAACAGGCACTACCTCATCCTGTGCCTTTCGAGATTTTTTTTAGCCCACAGGTGAACCAGAGCTTTGTAGATACCTGGTAATCTTGATTCCAGCATTGGCCCTTGCTAATGCCCCCATACCATGAGACTTGAAATGGGATAGAGCAGAGAGGAGTGCAGATGCCTTCATCGAATAAGATAGAAGAAAAAAAAATCCACGCTTCTAACCTACAGGTGGAATTGGAAGGAGAGAATTCAGAGTCTGATAATTTATGTGGT
Organism: Montemys delectorum; assembly: GCA_019843815.1. Classification (NCBI taxonomy): domain Eukaryota; kingdom Metazoa; phylum Chordata; class Mammalia; order Rodentia; family Muridae; genus Montemys; species Montemys delectorum. The sequence continues at coordinate 1,782 of JADRCD010222968.1, forward strand.
TGATCACAACTCAAGTTAAGCAGTTGTTGGTGACAGTTGGGAAACATTTCAGGACAATCTCTAAGGGTGGCATGAGAACCAAGGAGAGAGAAAACCTCAGCATCTAATAATGAACTCAATTTTCTCCCTTTGGCATGTGGGTGCGAGCCATGAGCTTGCCTCTTCTATTTTCTGCATCCTTCTAAGTTCTCTCAGAGTCTTACCATGAGGGCTACAGTGGAAAGGGACGCTCAGACCTGCCCTATGGAATCTAGCAGTCTCACAGAAGTACAAGCAAATGGTCACATCAAAAGGGTAGAGCCAATGTAGCAGACTGAACCACTACACAGAAGGCATTTCTGATTTTGCCCAGGGAAGGGTTTGGTCATAGATCCCATGTGAGAAACAGTTTTAGGTGGGTGGACTTCCATTTGAAGAAGGTCATGATGGTAACCTAAAGGGATGAAATGGAGATGTAGGCAGAGTTTCTATTGCAGAGAGCCTGGAATACTGTAGGGGTTGTCTCTGTTCATCAGGCCAAGGGCACACTTGGAATTACAGTCTGCAAGGCACACTCGAAATTATCCTGCTGCTGCGACCCGGCAACTGAGCGGAGGAAGGGTCTAGTCTGGCTTAGTTTGAGAGTAGGGAAGACAGGGCTGCCAAGAGGTCACATGGCAGTGGGAGCCTGTGGCAGCTGGTAACATCACTTCAGCAGTCATGAAGAAGAGAGGGGACAGGAAGTAGGGCAGGATATAAACCTCAAGGTCCTACCACAGCAGCTGGTTTTATCCAAGAAGTTCTAACTTTTAAACGTTTCATAAATTCCCAAGTCAACCTCCCTATCTGGGGACCAAATATTCAGACAGATGAGCCCATAGAGGACATTTCACATACATTCATGAATTCAGACACAATATGTGAAGGTCTGGAACAAGAAAAATCAACTGGGAAGAGCGAAAGAGAATGACTTTTGGAGAATGAGTTAAAAGTTGGTATTACTGATTAATTGATTAAGAGGCCGAAAGAGAAGTGGACTGGAGAATGATTGGAACTCCCAGGCCTTGGAAAGACAGGAGACTGGTGACGCGCCACGTGAAGAAAACAGAGGCACAGTTCATGCATTTATGGATGTACGTTTGTGATGGGTGCCGTGTGCCACGTGTAGATGAATGGGAGAAGGGAGATTGTCTGCTTGATGAGGAGAACACACAAGGACTCAGAATCTCACAGACAGCCACGTACGTATTTGTTTCTCAGGTTTCGCGAGTCAACAGAAAAGCAGAGAGGATGTTTCTGAGGATGGATTTAAAGAAAGGGGCAAACAGCCTAGAGTGATGGGTAGGAGCATGAACCCCAAGCAAAGATGGCAGCTGCAGCAGAGAGGGCTGCTGAGGGAGAAGATAGGCAGGCGGGGACAGGGTGCCTGCCCTGGAGGAAGAGTATGTGGGGTGCCATATGATGAGGTGGATTCTGGATAGAAGAGGGAAGAGTGAGATTGGCTTGAATACAGAACAGTCACAGAGCAGAATTGTGGGACTCAAATTTTCCAGTACTCTGACCGAGGGGGAGCCCACATAATCTTAAAAGGGGGATGGGAGGGATCATCGTAGCTCCTGGTCTCAGGGGTATCAGTCAGTGCTGTGCCTGACCTACGCTTCAGGTCTGAATTGGATCCTATGGTAGAGAAGGTTGCTCCCTCATAGTGTCCCTGAAGCAAAACAAAGGGGGAAGATGAAGGGCGGGCAAATCTAGTTCCTCAGACATTCTCCATGATCCTTGATCTACTTCCTCCCACCTTGTAACCCTAAAGAGCCGATACCTGCACCATTTTCAACACAGTGGCCTCTGTGCTCACAATAAGGATGGGCTAGGAAGTTATCACCATCAGAGAAGTTCAATAAGAGTCCCGGCCGTCTGATTGCCGTTTCCTCCAGCCACAGGCAGCTTTATCTGCTTAATTGAGTTAATAATCAATGGTTTCAGATGTCCAATATGCACCATGAACTATCAGACCATCATTCCTTATGACAAATCTATAAGGTGTGCACCATTACTTTCCTTTTGCAGTAAAGGAAATGGGTTAAAGGTGTATAATTAGCCAAAATTCAACTTCTGGCGATGCAAGTTCAAACTAAAGAGGTTTTTTGTTTTTGTTTGTTTGTTTGTTTTTAGAAATTCTTTATTTTTAAATATATCCTAAGGTAAAGCTATCAAATACATTCCTAAAATTTGGAATACTGCTTACCTTTATCAATTGAAATTTTTTCTAGGTTATGTTGGATGAACAAAGAGAGTAAAAAAACAGAGCTGTATGAGTAAGAGAGGATAGCTAAGCCATGAATTGTGACAGAGAAGAGAAACAGTGCTGAGAAATGGTCCCTGAGTGTGAAGAAGGGTTTCCCTGCCCAGAGAGGAGGAAGCAGCTGGACACAGCATGGCTAAGTGGGAGGTGTCAGGAGCTATAGGCAGTAGAACACAGCTGCAAGAGGTGGATGAAAGGTGGGCTGGGCTGATGTCTCCCTCCACACCCCCTGCTCTGCTTCACGCTGCGAAGGGAGCACCCATCTCTGCCGCTTGCCCCAACATAGTATACTGCTCATCTCAAGAAGGTTGCCGTAGGCATTCTTCTGAAGATAAGTAGAGATGCTGAGGATCCAGGGAGCCCGGGAAGGAAACAAAACTCTATTATTTGAATGTACACATGCACACATGCAGTCACACATACATACACATACACAGAAACAGACACCGACACACATGCACACACACATACAGAGAGACAGACACACATGCACTCATACACACGCACGCACGCACGCACACACACACACGCACACACACACGCACGCACGCACGCACAAGCACGCGCACGCACGCACGCACGCACATGCACGCGCACGCCATAGTGTTGAGAACAGGTGGTAGAAGAGGCTACAGTGGGCAGGAAGCAGAGAAGAGGACCAGAGGGAGAACCAGCCGTCACGTCACCAAGGACACTTCCTCCCCTGCTCAGGTGGCATTTGTGGGCCAAGGATTAGATAACGCCCTCTAATTGTTTAGGCTCTATTGGCCAGAAAAAGCTTGGTCAAGGTTCAGACTTTCTGTTCTGTTCTGACCACATTTTGTGCTCTGATTTGTGTGTCTTTAAATTATGTTCCAGGGAGCAGAATGTTTTTAGTCAGTGCAAAAGCCACTTGGATAGGCCGTTTCTGCGATGTGCTCACATCCCTTTCTTAGGTGACCGATGGCCCACGTTTCGTAATTGATGTGCGTTGCTGAGTGCGACAGTGGGTTGTTGTCCTAAAATGAAATGAAACGTCCAGCTTCTTTCCATCTCCCTTGCTAACGCTCTCCTTCCCTGCTATGCTGAGGAAGAGCTGGCTTGCTCCTGGGCATTGGAACGATTTGCCTGCTCCCGGCTGGCTTCCTGGGAACTAGGGATTATGAGATTCTGACCCCTGGTCAAAAGGTTGCTCTCGTTTGTTTTTTTTTTTTTTAAACCCAACCCTATAAAAAGCTTTGCCTTTTCTTTTTGTTAATTCTGCCGATGATGCGCGATGCGTATGCTCTCTTGGGCTCCCAGCAGGCTCTTGTTTGTAGAGCAGAAGGCTTTGTGTTAGTGGGAACCCTATTTTGCCTTAAGGAAAAAATATAAAGACTGTCTTACCTAATAAGGAATGCTTCTTAACGCGAGCTTCTATTTTTAACTTAAAACTTTAAAAATTTCTCTCTAAATACATTTTGAAATGACATGTGGAATGTAAATCTACTTGGCGAGGTCCTGAGGCAGTCCCATCCTCCTCCGACTCTAGGCTTGGGGATCGCTGCTCTCTCTAATTTGCACAGTTGAGGGTACTAGAGCCATCTTACTTCCGCTTCCCAAACCCACAGGGCAGGGCAGAGTTCCTGTCACTTGCAATGCATGAACTGAACGCATGCTGAAGACTGTGGCTGGGGCCTGTATGTCCTACAGAAGCTTGACATCCTGGACCCCAGGCTGGATAAAGAGAATGTGTCAGCATCACCAAGTGCCTGCACCTGTAGATAGGCAGGACCACAGATCTGTTACCATGGCAACGCCCCCCCCCCATTCCCAAAATCCCTAGGGCTACCCAATTTCACCTGGGCAGTACATACGTCATCACGCAGATATAAAGGAGAAACCCTCCTCTCTCCTCCCTTTTTGTTCTCTTTTCTCTCTTTGCGCGCGACCTTCCCCCACTCTTCCCCAATTAAACCTTCTTCACGCGGTATTGTTTGGACCTGGTGTGTGGTGTTTAACTCGAGTCGTCTCTTAAACTATCAGAATGGACTCTAAAGTTCTTCTGAGACCTTCACATATACTACAGCACACATGACTACAACTACAGCACAGATGTACAAACACACACACACACACACACACACACAGAGAGAGAGTGAGAGAGAGATCATAGTCTGTGGGAAACAGGATGCCTATGGCAGAGGATTGAGGTAAATTTTGCCAAGATAAAGTCTTCTCTGACCGCTAGACAGACAGACAGACAGACAGACAGACAGACACTCCCCTAGCTAAGTGCTCCCCTTGAAGCCTAAACAGACAGACTACCCCCTAGCTAAGGACTTTCCTTGAAGGCTAAACAGACAGACAGTCCCTCCTAGCAAAGTGCTTGCCTTAAAAGAATGAGGATTTGAGTTTGAGCCCCTAACCCATGTATATAAGTTGGACATGTGATATGTGCTTCTGGAGAAGCTGAGACAGGAGGATTCCTGGGACTTAATCTCAAGCAAGCCTACTTGGTGTTTTGTAGGCCTGTTGAGAGACCCCGTGTCAAAAACAAAACAAAGTGGGTGGTGCCAGACAAAGGATACTAGAGGGAGGTCGCTTGTATGAATACCACTTCCTCCCTCCCTCCCTCCCTTCCTCCTTCCTTTTCTCTCTCCACTTATGCCAGGAGTTAAAGAGCAAACATGTTTCATAGTTCAGGTTTCAGAAATGCAGGAGACATCCCGAGTCCCCTTGACCTTTGTCAGAAGCCTGGAGGACTGGGTGCTCGAGCAGAGGCCCTCCATACCCCTCCCCCACCTCAGATGACTCCCTGCTCCAAAACCACCACAAAGTCACTTTCAAAATCATCTTGAAAGGTTCTCACTTTCCTTGTGCCTCATAACTGCAGTGATCTTTGTTCTGAAACTAACAAGGGAGAGAACAAGAGACACCAGTAGCCATCCTCAGCACCTGCGTGCTGCAGAGCCCACAAAGCTCATGAGCGTGAGCATGGCTTCCCAGGGGTCTGACCTCCCGAGGCCCCCAGCAGTGTGACAGGGAGCAGGTGGCACAAGACCTTAACTTTGAAGGCCAGTTCAAAGAAGAACCACAGAGCCCCCAGGCTCTGAAGGATGTGCTAGGGGAATAGTTATTTGGCCTTTCAAGATTTCTGTGTGGGACTTCAAGTTGCAGCTTTCATTTGAACCCAAGGCTTTCTGAGAAAGGATATATGCTGGCAGGGTAAGGCAGGGTGGGTTTCATCTGACTGTCCCTTTACATCTGAAACAGGAAATGAGCAACGTTTTCAAAATGATTTGCTGGGTGTTAACTATTTAAAAGAGAAACTCATTTTTTATTTGATCTTACCTTTTTTTTCTTCTGGTAACACTAGTCATAAGAAATCCTGTGAATGAGAGAGGATTGGGCTGGCCATGATGGCACCTGTATTAATTTACAATTACATATGCATTTTTTAACTTACAGTTACATCTGCATTCATTAACTCACAGTTACTCGTGCTATGCTTGCTTTTACATAATGATGTAGATTAGGATAAATTATGATTAAGCTTCCAAATATGGCAAGGTTATGTTGTCTTCAAATATTAATATTTAAAGAATCAATAGAAGTTCTTCATGTATGTGGGCAGGTTTCATGTGTGTTTCCATCTGTGTGTATGTATGGACTAAGTACTAGAGCAGTGATTTGAGATATGTCAATTTCAAAGGTTTTATGTGACATATAATCTATTTATAATTTCAGGGAGCAGAGTGTTAGGGACAGGAGCTCACCAGAGCAAGCTGGCTAGCCAGATGACCATGCGCACCTCTACCTGACATGCAAACATGGATACACTTACACACACGCACACACACACACACACACACACACACGTGTGGAAAGGTACACAAATTGCATTTTCCTCAGTTCAGCTATTTGGTAACTGTTCCTCTATAAACATCTAAAAATATGTATCCAGATCTAGCTAACTGGAACATGGAAGGTGGATTTAAGCTAAGAGGAAGGTTAGGAAAATCCTTGTAGGAAAAAGGAGGGGAGGTACCAGCAGTGAGGTACGAGGCGTTTCACTGTGCTTGGTAATATGAAGCTCCTCAAGCTAAAGCTTTGTTCCTTGTTAAAGTGTTTCATTAGTTTCTTAATTAACCCATTAATCATTAATCAGTTCACTAATTAGCAAACATTTATTGAATATTTATTGTGGCCCAGGAACTATGCTTAACATGGGGGATATGTTAACAATGAAGATGAGTTCGGTGCTGGCAGAGGGATCCAGCCCCTGAGCGTCCAACAGCAAATGGTACCATGTGCTGGTTATGTTCTGTGTACACCTTTAAGAATCCAGGATGCAGATATGAATGAAGAAGATAAAGAGAAATCTTTGCCTTCAAGGTTAGCGATAGAAAAGGGGCCTTATAAAACCAGAATGAGGCAACAAGGGAGAGGATGGTGTCGATGCCTTGGAGAACAGGGCCCACAGAGTGAGGAGCAGGACCTCAGAGGTTCATGAGAGATCGGATTGCCCAGGCTCCTGGGATACAGGAGGTGAGAAGACTTGATCTGATTTGAGTCTGAGGAGTAGATTGTTCAAGTTGAAATTAGTCTTTCTTCCCATGCGATACTCATTTGTTCCGAGCAGGATACTGACAGATAAAAAAGCATCACCATGTAGGTTCATACTGAGGATGAAAGCAGAATGAGTGCAGATGCCAAGACCAACCTCAGAAAGGCGCAAGCAGATGCCATCTACTGTCTCAGAGCAGGAAGATACACAGCGCAAAGAAGTGCGATCAATTCCTGTGGGCGTCAGGGCGGAGTCAATCCAGGAGAAAGACAAACAGCGATCAATTCTTGTGAGCACAGGGTGGAATCAATCCAGGAGAGTCAAAGGTTTGTGCTTCGTAAGAGGTGGAGAATCCCGGACCCTCGAGAGAAGGGGGCTGTTTATGCACAGTTGAGAGGATGTGGAGCCCAGTGGGTTGGTGACTTCTGACACTTACCTCCTTCATCCCAGAATCTTCCACGGGGCGTGCACCATATTGCAGATATGAAGCAGAAGGTTATTGAGGAGAAAAGCTTGCAACAGGGACGGACAGAAATAGGGAAATGCCAAAGTCAATTTTAGAAGAGTGGAATGATATGCCAAGCATAACCACTGGAAGTGTTGAAGGGAGGATGGCGAGACTAGAATACAATGTGCCTGCAAGCAGTGTGACCTTTAAGAAGGTCGCTCCAGCTCTTAAAAGGATGGAGTGCCAATGTGGAACCAGAGACTGTATGAGGTTGGGGTGTTCTGTATCTGACAGTAGCTTCATAGTTGATAATAACTAGCATATTTATCGGTTGTATAAGTTGAATATTTTTAAAGTTACAACATATTTCATGTATTTTTACAGTTCCATAGTAAATAATAAACATCTGTGTATTGGATGTATTTGCTAAGCAGGGGCTCTGTCCCAAGTATTCTGAGAAGTCCTGGGAGGGGATGGTACCAGGACATTAGAGTCACTTTCTGGGTTGTATACCTATCTGGGATTTAGGCATGAAAAAACAGGAAATAATAAATACTGGAAATTATTTGGGAACAGTTCTCTTACAATGGAACTTTTGTGGGCTTTGCAGCCAAACAGGTTTCAAGTTGAAGTGGGTCTCCACTTGGCTTTGTTTGGCGGAGGGGGGAGGTCTACTGGGGAATCTGTGGGCAGAGTGTCAAATCCATCTGCCCCTGCCAGGCCAAGGAGGGCACCATGCATGACACAGACATGGGACGCTCTGGAGGCAGAGTGGATGTGAACCTTAGACCATCGATGTAAAATGCTGAGGAACAACGTTGACTTCAGCATAGAAGGAAAACTAGGCAGAGACCTTTGCAAACTTTTGCACGTATCACACCCATCATGATAGCTTCAGTCAGTTTCCGTAGTCTGTCGCTGGTGTGCGCATAGAAGGAATCTGCTATGTCCTTGATGGAGGCTGAGAAAAATTCTTTTTCAATGTTGTTAAAACAAATCCTATCTTTTCTCAAGTGACCATTTTTTTTGTTTTATTTATAGAGAATTGTTTTATTATTAATTTTAAAGGGGATTTTGTAATATTTTTAAGGTTTGTGTGGTTTGTTTTGTATATGCATGTGTGTTTGTTGGGTGTTTGTTGTATGTTGTGTGTTTGTTGTGTGTTGTTATGTGTGTTTGTTGTGTGTTGTGTATGTGTTTGTTGTGTGTTTGTTGTATGTTGTGTATGTGTTTGTTGTGTGTTGTATGTTATGTTTTTGTTGTGTGTTGTGTGTGTTTGTTGTGTATTGTGTGTGTTTGTTGTATTGTTGTGTGTGTTTGTTTTGTTTGTGTTTGTTATGTGTATGTATATGTGTGTGTTGTGTGTGTTTGTTTTTGTGTGTGAGTGTTTGTGCGCTTGCTATAGTACAATTATGAGGTAGAAGATAACCTCAGACATCTGTCTTCACATTCTGCCTTGTTTGAGTTGGGCTCCCCTTGTTTCCTGTTTTGTGCCAGGATAGTTGTCCTGCCAGCCTCTGGGGAATCCTCCTGTTTCCACCTCCCATTTTGCTGTAGGAGCACTTCCATGGGCATTACATACATGGTGCACAGACATACATGCAGACAGAACACCCATAGACACATAATAAATAAAAATAGATAAAACTTTGAGTGCTTTGCCTTGATAATTATATATGCTTAGGTCATCTGTGTATACATCTATATTTTGTACACACACACACACACACACACACACACACACACATTAGATCATACACAGACCTCACCCTGCTCCTGGTCGCAGCTTAGTTAATCTTTTCTGCTACACAGGGATACATAGTCACTTCATGTCTCTATTGTGAGACGGTGAGGCTTGTGCTCGGGGCTTCCTTGGGCTTTAAATCCATCAATGATTAAATAAATAAGGACAGCCATCAACAGCATTTCTGCTAACAGCCTGGCCTAACAGTAATTTCAATCCTTTTTCCTAAAATGCTTTAAATGAGTCTTCCTGTTCTTAGATAATGCTATTCCATTTATTTCATTCAGGGCCCTCCAGCTTTTAGCTTACCTTGGAAGTTCCATTATGTAACATCATGTTCAACTTCACCACAAAAATGCCACCAAATCCGGTGTTATGTTTTCCCCCAAACCAGTCAACCGAACTTGACACATAGTCAGTGTTTCTCAGCTATAAGGAACACTTCTTTTATTCACACAAGAATCTTGAATGATAGCCCCAAGGCAGCGCCGAGAGGTGAAAGGAGAGCTGAAGAGCAGGCTCGCTTTAACCCAGGTTTCATGGCAGCACCGATGCATTCTGAAGCAGGGAGACCCAGGACAACA
>JADRCD010222969.1:1621-21071 GCA_019843815.1 Montemys delectorum
GCAGCATTAGAAAGGTTGAGAACCACCGCTCTAGACAGGATGAGGATGGGACCAATGAGAGGACCCTCTCTGCTTTGTACATCTCTCTTTTCATATTAGCCTATGCAGCACGGGTAGCTAGTTCAAAGGCAACTGGGGCCAAAGGAAAATCTGAGTTCAGTCTTAAAAACCTTATCCCATCATTCCAGTTGGGGTATCTCAGGAATAGATTTTTGGACCTGCTTTGGATACTGCAGTGTGTAAACATGGGCTATCACCAAGCTGCTGGCAGCCAGAGAGGCTGGCTTTCTTTCTCCTTCCATCTCCATAATTTGCACCCTGCCAATAGAAAGTTAAACAAAACTGTCTGTGTCCAGGGTTTGGACCACTGAGTTCCTAGATTTTCCATGTACTGTCCCACACAGCTGGTTGCTCAGCAACGAATCTCTCAGTACTATAGTTGGGACTTTGCACCTTGTTCTAAGGTTTTTGTCAATGTGACCCCAATCTCCCAACCTTTGAAAGACACAGGAAACCTTTAATGACCGCAAACAGGCCATGTACTTTCAAGGGCTCTTTTGAAGGCTTAGGAGAGAGGACTTGTCTGCCTGGATCATTTCTTCTTTCTTAATGTCTCTCATCTCAGGACTTTGTAAGAACTGCTAAACCTTGGGTGAAGGTCTTATCGTTTTCCTCATCTAATAAGAATAGTGAATTATTTAAAAGAATAGAAAGAACGGAAAAAGAATATATAACTTTCTACTTTGGTTAAGCAAGCACACAATCTATCATATTCCATGGGTTGTGTAGGGAGGTAGACATTACGAGAAGATGTACACATAATTTCTCTGTGCTGGTTCTACCTCAGTGAGGCTGAAACTAAGTTCCTGGTGTCACTCACAGTACATGGACTGCCCTCCCCTGAAAGGAACGTTTTTCAGAAAGTCTGACAGCTGTCATCTCGGGATGCTCACACCTTCCCTGGCAGGGACCTAGCTTACAAGTTTAAGTGTCAAACACAGTAATTGTCCTCCTAACCAGACACAAGGAAACCACGGCCCTTCCTCTTCCCAGGCATGCTGTTGGCTAGGCCTCCTCTCCAGGCTGCCACTGACTGAGAACTCTGCCCTTCCTGAGGCTAATGGTGGCCCCCACACCTCCCCAACTCTAGGCATGAGAGGATAAGAGGTCCATTGAGAAGGAGACAACATACCTGGCCTCATATGAGCTCCATCTCTGCAAGCTGCATGGTGAAGCACAGCTTTGTATTATTTTCTTAAGAAATATAGTGTTTGGGGGAAATGGTCTGGCCGAGAAGGCTTCTCTCATTCTTCTACATAAGAACCTCTGGACCTTGACAAAGGTCTGAACTTCTATTCTGCGAAGTGTCCCAACCATTGAAAAAAGAAGCAAGCTACCTCCAAAGTTCAAGACCCGTAGTAGCAGTAGCAGCAGTAGAAGATGATGACGATAAAGCCATTCACAGCACACTGTTTATATTGTTAAGTATGGAGTTGCTCTTTTCTGCCAGTTCTTCCTCGGGCAGACTTCCTGTGCCCCATGGAAGCCGACCAAGGGCAGGATACCTAGGGATGTGGGGATAGACTAGTATACATGACAGTGTTCATTTCATCTGATTTTTTTTTGTTTAATGCATTGCAAAATGAATTCTCTCTATATTACCTTTTCCACTGTCAAATCAAAAACGGTTGCTCTCTGTTCATCTTCTGCTTTGTCCCTCACTCACATCCCCGGGTTCTGGGAAATCCCCAAGGGAAAGCTTTAGGCCATGGCCAAAATAATCCCATTTTCCCCAAATATGGAACAAGTACAGGGTGCATTCTAGAGGGTTCCACTGGTCAAAAGGCCTTGAAGTAACTGTCTCAGAACAAGACAGTGGACAAGGGGATGCATAGAAATTTCTGCTTCCTTCCCCTTATTTGAGTGGCTCTCTGACCAAAATTCCCCACCATGACAGGGAAGAAAACCACGGAAATGACTGTACATTGTACCTCCTAGAACTGTACTGAATCTTACACAGACAGTGCCAAAGACTTTGTTGTTGTTATGGGATACATAACAGGCATTCTGGGACTTCTTTGCATCAATCTCCTCCTCCCCCCTCTCCCCTTCTCTTCCTCTCCTCATCTCCCCCTCTCTTCTTCTTTCCCTCCCTCCCTCTCCCCTCTCTCCCTCTTTCCTTCTCTCCCTATTTCTGTGTCTTTTCCTCTATCTCTGTCTTCCCCTTCCTCCCTTTCACTCTCCCTCCCTCACTCCATCCCTCTTTCCTTCCCTCCCTCTCTCCCTTCCTCCCTATCCCTTCCTCCTTCTCCTCTTCCTCTCTCTCTTCCCTGGTGTGCAAGCTTGGGCTCCTATCATTTTTGAGTTCTCATTGAGATAAGCATGTACAAGAATAAGTCCCTTCAATCCTGATATCCTTTCACTGTACTGTGTAGTGAGGCTGAAACATCACAGACTAAACAAACTGAGATTAGCTCTGTTGATCTAGTACTTAGAATTCTATGAGTGGAAAACTTCGTGTGTTGTTTGTTAAAATCTTATTTGTAGTAACAGATTAGGATCACAGCTGGTAGATGATAAAGCTGGTGGTTGCCATGCCTGACTTGGGCTTCTGGGGAAAGCCTGTTTTCCCTCTTCTTCAATTGGCTTGTATGTGTCGAAATCATTCTGTGAACCAGCTACAGTTGTTCAGAGTCAGATGCTGCTTCTCATAATGTGGGGAAATTCTTGCATCCCAAATATTACTTTATTATTTTTGAGACAAAGTATCTAGCTCAGGTTGGCGTCAAAATCCTTTTGTGCCTCAGAATGACATTGAACTTCTCATCCTCCTGCTCCTACCTCTTGAATGCCGAAGTTTTCAGCATGTGCAACAACACCTATATGTGATGCTGGAAGAGGACTCAGGGCCTTCTGTAAACTGGATCTCCAGCTCAGAAATATGGGTGTGCACATATGCATGTGTGTGTGTGTGTGTGTGTGTGTGTGTGTGTGTGTGTGTGTGTCCATATGTGTTATAGGTATGTGTGTGTAGGGATTAATGGGAGCATGGGTACACTGACTTGTCTTTCACTATCACTTTCTACCTTAGTTTTTGAGATAGGGTCTCTCACTAAGCCTAGAGCTTACCATTTTGATTTGCCTGGACAGCCAGAAAGCCTCCTGGGATCCAACAGATCTCTCCCTCCTTCAGCACTGGGGTTATTTATTACGTATGTAGGTGTTTTCCCTATATGTATCCCTATGCCCTATGTGTGCACAGTACCCTTAAAGGCCCGGAAGGGCTTCAGATCCCTTGGGACTAAAGTTACATATGATTATGACCCTCCATGTAGATTCCGGGAACTGAACCTTTGGAAGAGAAGGCTGCCTTTTAACCATTGAACCATCTCATAAAGCCCTCTATCCAATATTTTTTATCCAATATTGGTGGAATCCATGGCTATAGTATGCACAAGTAATGAAGAATAACAATACTTATTAAAACTGCTGTTATTTCTGTACATTATAGGAAATGTGGAACCTCTAGCCAAACCAGTTGTAAGCTTGAAGGTCTCTGAGGGTTAAATAAATATGGGGGGGTGGGAATCTTAGACTATACATTGAGGATTTCTAGAGGCTCAGGTGACTAGAAAAAGAATTTGAGCAGCAACAGAAAATGGAAATGGAAATTGACATATTTAAATTTGTGTAATAAACCCCATAGACCTCCTGGGAGCCTGAGAGTTGGGAGTAAACCCAGAAATTACTTCCTTCTTGGTAAGGAGGAAGGTTTTTTTTTTTGTTTGTTTGTTTTTGTTTTTTACCTCTCCACCATTTGGGTCCAATATCAAGCTCCAGCTCCATGATGCTGTATGAAGTATTAACAACCTGGAGTTTTTCCAGGTTCCTAGGAAAAGGCAGAATATATGTGTTCCATGGTTCTAATCCGTTTCCTCTGACTCTTACCTTCCCTTCTGTTCTTGAAGTCTATCTGTTATCTTGAACATCTTTTGGTTTACTGATCAAAACATGAGCTGGTGGTAGAAATCCTGAAGTCAAGAAACCCTATCCTATTGCTCATTACTCAAACCTTCCTAGAACCTCATGATCAAACAGACATACATTCCTTCCTTTTATACCCAGATTCCCAGAATCAAGGACACCTTCAACTGAAGTTGCCTGGAGTCTGGAGACTTCTGATATGGTAGAGAGTTAGACCTGGATTCTTACAATCCAAGTGTGAACCATGTCTCAGGAAGAAAGGCAGTTATATGGATTTGTTTTTCCACATGGACAAAATAGAAAGTATCTTCCTCCTTGGGATCATTATAAAGATTAAATAAGATAGGAGATGTGACCTGATGTGTAAGGTGCAGTATTTTTGATGGAATGCCCCATAGCAGATTGGCTAAAGGTACACATAAAACAAAACCTACCTAGTACAACATCATGGCTCAGTCGCTTATACTCTTGGATTTTCAAGAAGAGGCTTAACATGTCTGGACCTCAGCATTGACATGAAAGTAATAAAAAGGATCTCTTTGATAGGGTTGGCAGAATTCTTACATGAAGTAGTATAGTATGTAAGTGCTAAGTGTTTGCCTGGAACAAAGGAGTACCAATAAATGTTAGCTTCATCCATGATCATTGGGAAAAACAGAGCATCGTATGGGGATAGATTTAGAAGCCCCTTCCTTCTCTAGAGGGCTGTACTCCAGGACACACTGCATGAGGAAGTTGTTCTTCATCTGTTGACCAGAAATAATAACAGTCTTCAAAGGTTGACCCTAATTGATAGCAGAAAGAATGACTAAGGAAGTGAAATCACTTGGTGGACCATAAAGCTATTATTATCATGGTATTTATAGTAGTGGGATAGTTTTAGGATTGTTTTTTTTTTCCAGAATGTAATACTGGCTCTTTCTGGATCATCTCATGACTTCACCCTGCTTCACTTATCTCTATCTTCACTCCCTGTTCACCTCTAGAATTCCTATGAGTTTGATTGAGGTAACCTAATAAGTTAACCAGTAATCCTCAGTCACTTAGGTTTATAACACTGTCTGTAAAAGTTCCATTCAGATAGAATCTAACATCTATTTGAAAGATGTTACCTCAGGAAGCACTCAGGATAGCCACAGGGCATGTGCTAGCATTAACAAACTACTGTCAAATGGTAAGGCCATGACTGTCATATGATCAAGATATTTTCCTACTCATAAATGAAAGAACCTATAAAATATTAGGACCAGATCAGAACCCTTTATGGTACCAAGTCTTTGTAGGTAATTTAATGTTAGGACAATAAGGATGACCAATCACAAAACTTATTGTTGCATTGATGCCTTCCAAGGCAATAAATCCTAATCTTAGTGATGGAAGTTTCAAAAACAGAGATATTATTTATGTCTCCCAAGACTAAGAATTGTAAGACAACATGCAGGGCCACTAAGTCTTAGCACTGAGTGAAATAGCTGTCTCTGGATGATACAGGAGGCAGGGGAGCCAATACCCAGTGTCTTCCTGCCACTATATAGCATTGAAAGAATGTATCGGCCATCTTTATGCCATATTTCCAAAATTTCAACAATATTTTAAACAATGGTACATATGCATCTCATTTTATAAGCAACTTTTTTATTTTACATGAGTCCCACAAGAAGAGAGTAAGCAGGATATCTCTTTTCTAATTCCCACATTCATCCTGAACTCCACACTACAGTCTCTCCTTTAAATTCATAGTCTTCTCAACACTATATTGTTCTTGGTGATGATTTGTCACTGAGACAGTTCTGGCAGGTGAGGGAGATGGTGCAGCCCATAAAATGCCAAGCATGAGAGCCTACGTTTGCATCATCAGCACTTGCATAAAAGCCAGGCAGTGAAGAGTGGTGATGTAACCCTGGTGTGGGGCAAGGGTAAGTGGTGGAGGATTCCCAGAAATCAATAATCAGACAGCCTAGCTGAATTAGGGAACTGCTGGTTCAGGGATAGACAATGTCTCGGGGAATAAGGTAGAGAGCAATAGAGCAAAGTACTCAATGTCAACCTCTGGCCTCCACATGTACATACACACACACACACACACACACACACACACACTCACACAGACACACACACACACAGACACACATACATACACACACACATACTCACACTCACACACGCATGCATGCACACACACAGATACTGAGAGAGAGAGACAGTGAGACAGAGGGAGAACAAGGGAGAGATTTCCCCTAGGAGTTCACCTAGAAAGAAAATACTTAAAAGAGACTAAAATCCCTAGGCTGTCTCTTGCTCCTTGCACCATCAGTAACTACCAGACTGACCAAAATCCTTTAAAGAAATGAAGGATTCAGTTCCAAGACATTACATTACATGTACCAAATCCTACCACACCAGAGCCAAAACCTATTGTCCAAATGTATTTTCTTCCATTCCAAAGAAAACAACAGATTAGACACTGCATTCTAAGAAACCTTTGTTAGAGTGATGGTTCCCTTAAGCTTCTATTCTCAGCTACTGGGAGAGGCTGGGAGAGGCTGTGCCATCTGTCAACAGTATCTACATGAGAGAAGTGTACTGTTTATAAACCAGAGGATCTTGTTTGGAGCTCTGCTTCTGGCTAATTCCCCTCCCCACTCCTCAGTCAACAAGGTCATCATTTTCTCTGTGTTGAAGATACTTGGGTCTGCCTGGCTCCAGTGAGTGACATGTTCTGAACAAGTGACTGTTTACTGTGTCAGACAATCAGCCAGGAAACGAGTTGCATGCATGGCCTGACTCCCTAAATGTAACTCTTCCTTGAAAGGCCATTTATTTTTCTTTTCTAAGAACTTTTTTTTTTTTACTTATGAAGAGTGGCCCACTAACAGGCTGGAAGCTAAGTTCTGCTTCCTATACTTATACAACTATGACTATGTGGCCCACAGATGTGGCCCTTTCATCATCACTTGCCTAAATATAGTGGCCTTTCTTGGTTAGCAAGAAACCTTTCAGCTTTGCTGAAAGAGTTTATCAGCTCTGACACAGCAGTACCTACCTACTCTAAGCCTGCATAAGACTAACCTGGCTGTGATCATTTATGGATTGGAGAGGGACTCATAGAGCCCTGACCCTCTTTCTGAACTAGCAGCTACTGATAGAACCTAGAAGTAGTGTGTCCCTGTTTTTTGTTATAAACCAACTGGGCTTCAATGGATAGCTCCAAACCATGGTTACACACGTAAACACTGGTTGAAACTCAGTAGGTCACAAAATGAAATGATGTGAAGTAAGAAACAGATTTATAGGGAAGGAGAATGGTTTGACTCATTTTGAGGGGAGATGAGAGAGGCTAGGCAAGGAGAGTAATCACAGTGTATTTATTATACATTTCTGAGACAGCCAGCAAGCAAATTTAGTTAATAGAAAACCAAACAAAACCAAGAGTTTCTCAAGGACAAAGGCTAGAATCAGCCTTGCTTTATGAGTTAATCACGAAGCATGGAACACGTGTTGGTCTTATTTTTTTTTGTTTGTTTGTTTTATTTTGTTTTGTTTTGTCTTTTTACTTTTAAATCTAATCAGAGAGACAACAAATAGATAAAGAAGAAAGTAAAAATCATGAGGTATGCCCTTCCTAAAAGGGTTCCCCAGAAATTCCCTTGAAAGAATGACTAATTCAAGGTCTTTCAAACTCTCTTTCAGGGGATCAAAAGACAAGAGCAAGTACCCAGTGCATAATAATTGTGCACTAAATCCTTTCCTTGTAGCTTCTCAATAATCTTCTTAGCAATTCCGTGAAGCAGGTTGGGTTTCTATTATCCCAGTGAGTCGGGAAGAGAGGGATGTGACAAGCCCAGACATTGGCCCAGTATATTAAGAGAGAGACTAAAGTGTTATTAAAACCCAGTCCAGCCTGACCCCTCACCAGGGCCCTTCTCCCTGAAATAGGGACCCACTCCCCCACTCTCTTGTATCTAGCACAAGCTGGTGCCTTTGAAGGTCAGAAGCCTTTGCACATCCGGCCCCACCATTGGTACTTTGCCATGGACTCCTCACTTCCAGCCTGCTGCTATTCTAACATCTCTGTAACATCTCACAAATGAGTACTGCGGGGAACACAAGCCAGGCAGCCCCACCCAGGTGATTTTCTAGTTTTACAAAGCAGAAACCTAATCCAGGCAGAACAATGGCTTATATCCAGTCACACACATAGCTGATAAATGCCAGACCCAGCACAATGAGGCTGGTCCCCACATCACAGGCTGACACGCTGAAGAACAGCACTGTCTTACATCACTGTTTCTCAATCAAACAGAAGCCAGCAGCCACACTGAGGCTCAACTCCAGATCAATCCTTAAAACTATTCCTCTTCCAGAAGGAAGGTTAAATAGCCTCTCATTAGAAGAGCATTTCTGCTCAGGCCTGCTGGGCCACTTACGAAATACTTCCTCGAGGATGCCTTGTTTCCAGGCCTCTAGGGGTACCTGAAATACTCCAACAATGAAGCCTTATTCTCAAATTAAGTAAACTTGGAATCACTCAAATATTAAGTGTGGAAAGATTGCTGTATTTTAACTGGTATAATTCAAGGAGGGGAGGAGGTGGATGCCAGAACAGATACAGGCCGACAGCTTTAATGACCAAAGCTCTCTCTATGGAGCATGGCCCCCAAATTAGAGAGATGGTTAGTGCTCTGAGCTATCTCAGTTTTCACACTTAGCAAAGATCTGTAATCTTAATCCTGGAGGGGCTAAGGCAGGAGGATCTCAGGCCTGGGGCCAGAATAGATCACCTAATAAGACCCATTTCAGCAGGGGAGGGGATAACATGATTCTAGTACTAATCAAACACAAATATAAACACCCTTTCCTCTGAACACCTGCCACTAGATTGTCTCTTCCTGTGCATATAAATTAGAAAGCAGGTTTGTAACTGTACTGTTAACGGTAGTCCCCAAGTGAGGGGGGTGGTGCTACACATCTCTGCAGGGAGATTTGCTGCATGATAAGGACATTGTGAAGAATCACTGTGCTGAGTCCTAACACTGGCAATGAAGGTAGGTTCACTCACAAGCTACACCAGGTCCCGCCCAACACACACATGCGTGCATTCACACACCTTTTAAAACCAAACCAGACAGAGGGCTATAGAAAAGTCACTAAAACTCTTACCTTACAAGCATTAGAACCTGAGTTTTACCCCCAGACCCCACATAAACAAAAGCCAGCGTGATGCTACATGCTGGTAACACCAGAGCTGGAGAGGTGGAAACAGGCAGATACGCTGGGCTCGGTAGTCAGACAACTCAGCTTGCTTGGTTAGCTCAGGATAGGGTAAGAGCATTTCGAACGAACAACGTGGGTTGTGCCTGAGGAGAAACAATACCCATCTTGGTCCTCTGAACTTCACACACACACACACACACACACACACACACACACACACACACACACACACGCATCCCAAAGTGAACCAGAAATGTCCACAAAAGCGCACTCAGATTGCCACACCACAGAATATACTCTACCATTGAGTCTCTTTCCACTGCCAGGCTTCTCTTCTCTCCACTTTCTGTCTATTCAGCCTGCACAGTCTACATCCCCAGGTGACCTACTTGGTCCTCCCATAAGGATTTATTAACAGACACCTTCTTCCATAGTTCTGTCGTTTAGCAGTTAGCATAGCTAGACCGGCAGTCTGGATCCAGCCCTCGCAGTTACTCAGCAGCTACTTGCAAAAATTGAGTGAAAAGCATGAGCTTCCCTCTCTGCGGCCCTGGCTTGTGTATCCTCTAGGGCACAGAGTCTAATGCTAAAGCCCCTGGGCGTGGTACGGAGTAGATGGTAAGCCAATGCTATGCCATCATCCATGCCTTTGTTAAAACGAGAGGCTTGTTCTTTCCATTTCTAGCTGGCTGAGCCCTGCTTCTGATGAGATGGCACACACACACCTCTATGAAGTCTCCCCTTGCCTTAGCCCCAGGAGGAAGCAAGGTTAAGTTTCTCCGCCTACAGATCCATCACTAACCCTCCACCTCTCCAATTCTAATGTAGTACATTTCTGGGAATTCTGTTAAAGGGCAGTCTAATGAAAAGGAGCCGAGGTCAGGCTTTGAGATTTTTTTTTTTTCACTTCTTGTGCACTTGTGCATAAGGTGGCTAGTTCAAGGACCCCCTGAGAGCTACAGAATCTAATCCCAGCATCAATGGCAGCAAGATACATGTCTGCTTCTTAGGGCTTGTAATGAATAACAAAACCAGCCTTGTGTGCTGCCCTGCCTCCAAAGGAAATTTCAAATGCTTGAGGGATTGTTTTTGGTACATTAGCAAAAAATATTTAAGTCCTTCTCAGAGTCATAAATGCCTGGGAGCCTGTTCCTTTGTATGTGCTCGTAGTGTTGGTTCAGTCACATCCTACCAATAAATCAGAAGGCAATGGGGGAAAAGAGACACTCTAGAAGATTCCGTTCTAGTGATAGATAAAGGAATGAGTGAAGGTGTGGAGAAGAGCAGATGGCCCCTCATAGAAGTCTTTCCAGACAGCCCTGGCATTTGGAGACAGCCATGGAGCCTGGCGTTGAGCCCTAGAGCCCCAGTTGAGCTTTTATTAGGAAGGGCCCCACCCTTCAACACTTGCCACTGATGGCCCCATTCCCGGATGTTCTCCTCTGTTCCCAGTAAACAATGAGTGGCAGCATATTGATCAGGAGCCCTTTGAGCCCCCACACAGTCCCTTTGCTGTTATGCCAAGTCTCCCAGAGGTCAGTGTGAAGGAAAACACCTTCTCTCTGTCTCCTTTTCCAGATGTCCCTGGGCCAGCAGCAGTCGGCAAGAGGAGTGGCTTGTCTGCGGTGCAAGGGAATGTGCTCCGGCTTCGAGCCTCATTCTTGGAGGTAATGGATTTGGTCAAGGAGACTCTGTCTGCTTTTGTTTCTTGACTGTCCTTTCTAAACATGTGGGTGGTTCTCTCTGCTGAGACGGTGTGGGGAGGGCAGCTGGGGGATGAAAGCCTTCCTGCTTGTCCTAATTCAGGAATGAGTGGATGCTGAAAAGACCTTGAGGAGCATAAGGAAAAACACTTTGCACTTCATAAACCATGTCAAGGTAGATGCTATCTGGTCCAGCAAGGATTATAGCCTTGTTTTTCTTTGTTTTGCTGGGTTGGTTTGCTTGTTGGTTTGCTTGTTTTGCTGTAGCTAAACATCTGACAAGAAGCAACTTCAGGGAGCAAGGGTTCTTCTGGCTCACAATTAGAGGAGATACCATCAGCCACGGAAAAGAGGAGGATCCATGGCGACAGGAGTATGCAGTTGGTGCTCCTTCACATCTTAGTGGAACTGGGTGCAGAGGCCAGACAGGAAGTAGAGCTGGCCTATGAAAACCCCATGGCCCCACTCCCATAGACCCGGTTCTTCCAGCAAGGCTCCACCTCTTAACATTTCTATAACCACACAAAACAGCTACCAGCTGAGACCAAGTATTCAAACATATGAGCCTGTTGGAGAGATTTTACATACAAGCCACAACAGATGGCTATGGGAAGATGCATTTGAGGATGCCTTTAGGGAAGGACTGTCTCCTCTCGGGTCTGAAGATGGCCTTGCTCTAACGTCAGCAGCATCCCTGGGGTGGGTTTTAACCAAGGCATGGCTCCTAAAATAGAGGTCAAAGGTAGATCTGGGGAGATAGTTCTGTTGGTAAAGTGTTTGACTTGCAAACATAAGAACTTGATTTCCTTTCCCCAAACTCAAATGTCTCTGAGGAAACAAAGAGAGGAGGATCCCTAGGGCTTGCTGACCACCCAGGCTAGCCTTCATGCCACAGTCAAATTCCAGCATAACCTTCATTGCAACAGCTGGAGCAATGAGAGACCTGAGAAATGACACCAAAAGTTGTCCTCTGACTTTATACACATCCACATATGCATGCACACATGACACACACGCTCTTTCTCTTTCTTTCTCTCTTCCTTCCTTCCTTCCTTCCTTCCTTCCTTCCTTCCTTCCTTTCTTTCTTCCTTCCTTCCTTCCTTTCTTTCTTCCTTTCTTTCTTTCTTCCTTTCTTTCTCATACACTCTCTCTCTCACACACACACACATACACACACACACCACACCACATCACGCACACACACCACACACACACACACACACACACACACACACACATACACACACATACATACATACATACACATACACACACACACATACACATACACACACATATACTCCACAGTACAGAAGATCTGGGCCTGCAATTCACATCTGTATATTAGGAGTGCCCAGTCTAGCTAGAGTTCTGGAATTTGCCTTTCCTTTTTTATCAGCGAGGTCTCTGAAAGAATGTGGAGGCTGCCAATAAATAGAAGGGCCCAGAAATCTTCACATCAGCATCATTGTGGACGGTGGCTCTAGAGCTGTGCTGGGCATAACCTGGGGACTGCCTCTGCCATCACAGAATGGGAGGATGTACTCCATAGAATGCAGTAGCAAACCAAGAGCTTTTGTTCTTAGTGTCTTACTATTGCTTGAGCATCAAATACGGATCAAAATTCCCCAGGTGTTTCCTAAGATGTTGACATCTATGATGAAATTGCAGATGAAAAATATCTGCCATACAGGAGCCCTTATCTCAAAAGAAATCAACCTGCGTAATAATGAGCAAACCCTTCTATATTGAAATAGCGAAGCAATATTATACATTAGATAGTATATATTTTTTTTTTTTTTTGCAAACCTGGTGAGAAATTGGGATGAATTTTCGAAACGGTATGATTTGAACTTGGGCTTAAAGGGAACAGCCTCTAGCTCTTAAAGATCTGCACTCTGGTGGGTTGTGAGCTTTTGAAACTCTACCCCATTCCCTGACTCCGTTTCCTGACAGACTTCAGCCACATGGAAGGGACCCAGCAAGTCACACAATCCAGTCCTTTATCCACTAAGAAACTTCCCCCTGCACTTGTTTCCAGTAGCAAGGTCCATCCATTCCTTTCTTAACCATTTGAGCAGACTGTGTGGCCTTGAGGGAAGTTAACTTAATGATCATGTCAACTCTACTGGTCCGAATCTTTCTTCCATCAGGGTCCCAGACAATATTGAGGAATCTCTTTAACGTCTTTAATGTCTTTGTGGACAGCTAGATAGCCTCTGTATCTGAGAAAGAGAGTAAATGTTCCCTCAGCAAGGCTCAATCTTGGGCTGCTGCTACCCAGCATCCTAAGTGGGTCCTGTCATGTTTGTGGTTTGTTTCTCTGGTTGTTTATGGAGGCAGAACAAGTCTGGCCCTATCTCTCATGCTTCTTTGGAGCAGAAGTCTCTTTGTGTTGTTTTAAGCCCTATGTTTCCTTATCACTGTGCCAGTGGTTTTTAAACCAAGTGAATTTCTTGAATAGCGTATATTGTATTTGGAGGTCCAACATAGAACATGCCATTTTGCACTTGGCCATATTAAGAGCTTAAATCCAACCCACGTTGATGCAGTAATGTCACGGCATCTCAAGGGGGGACACACTTTCCACACAGCTTCATGTCCCAGTTTTCATAGTAGGTTGTTAAAAATATTGTATTAATTTAATGTCTATTGCTGTAAAGCAACAGAAACAACTTTAAGAGAAAAAGAAATTTGAGGAGCTCACAGTTCTAGAAGGTATGCAGTCCATCTTGGTGGGAAAGGCATGACAGTGGGGGCATGAGGCTGGCCCACTGTGTTGCATGGGCAATCCAGAAGAGACAGCAAACAGGAAGTGGGGCCCATCTATAAAATTTCAAAGCCCTCCCCCAGTGACACACTTCCTTCAGCAAAGCTCTACTCCCTAAAATTTTATAATCTTCCACACACCACCATTAGCTGGAGCCAGTTGTCCAAACATGTGGGCTGAGCCAAAGAAGGGTATTTCGTATTCAAATCACAAGAGATATTTAAATGACTGAGCTTTAGTCAACCTGGTTAGAAGGGAGAGCCCGCAGCTAGTGGACTTAACTAATAGAGAACAGGATACAATTCCCAGTTATCCACAAAGGGAGGAGAATTTGCCACTTTGGTGACATTTAGGTCCTTTTGGGATATGACTGTGTCCCTCACAGTGTGAGTGCCTAACAAGAGTTAGGGTAAAGTGGCTTCCTCATCTGTCACAGTGGTGCAGTGCACCCAGCAGAAAGAGCATGAATATGCTGAGAAGAGATCTCAAAGAACATCCTCCTGTTTGTTACCATCTCCCCATCTGAAATGGTTTGTACTCCCAGAAGCTTAGGTAGCATCCTGGAACCCCACATTAACCAAAACATCCCAGAGCAACCTCACATCCAGTGTCACCTGTGTGGTATAGGGAGATCAGAGGGTGGAATGGATCAGACAAGGCTTATAGTCAGGGCTCTCCAGTGTCCCAACACACTAGGCTCTTCTGTCTGCTATTGTGATCCCTCAAGTGAAAATGATTATCACTGTCCATCACCAACCTTGTAGCCTGCCTCTCAAAATGGGAGGCAAGAGAATCCAATGGCCTGTGAATGAGATACCCACTGATACATTACAGGGGACTCCTTTCTGTGGGACCAAAGAGAAAAGGCTTCTCATGTACATTCTGCAGTGCCCTTAAGTTCTTTGTCTCCTGTGGTGCTGGGATAAATCCTCCAGGTCATAGATTTAACTCTCCTTGTATGGCAGCCTACCAAACTTGAACTCTCGATGCAAGCACCCCAGATAGCATTCTGTCCATCCATCGTGCCACACAAGATGCAACCTGAAACTAAACAAAAGTAGGTCTTATTTTAGCCTTGTTAACCTCAATGTTTTCCAGACTCCAGACCACAGAACAACAGGCTCTCATCTGTGTCTGACCTCTTCACATTTGAGAGTGAGTTAAGGCTAGCAGAAGTACTCCCATATCCCATATAACTCTATTGCAGTTCAACCTTCTCCTGCTTTGTGTTATACTTCCCTCTCCTTCTGCCATGCTAATCGTGAGCTCCTTGAAGGTTCCGGTTAAACCTCCTCTTCAAATGGGATGCACTTTTCAACACCCCCCCACACACACACACACATACCAAATGCACACTATTGAAATTTGGGGGCTAATGATGCTTCACTGAGGGAGGCTGGACTATAGGATGTTTTGGTTCACATCCCATGCTTCTACCCACTAGATGACAGAGGCATCATGCATCCTAACCATAATAATGAAAACTGTCAACATTGCTAACCACCCATTGAGGGACATGATGGGGTCAGGGGACCATGGATGTAAGACAATCTAACGATCCTTCTGACAGCCTGATATAAAAGCAAGCGGGGCTCTTTCAGGGTGCTCCATTCTCATCTCTGCAGTTGGTCCTAACACTGCTCACTTTCTTTTAAAATCTCTTAAATTGCATGCACTGGGGTGTCTGAGACACTGCACAGCAAACCTTGGTGACAGGCCTTTGAAGGGAGGGGAGAACACTTTTCTTCTCACACCACGGAACTCTCTAGAGTTCTAAACCTTAACAGCATGACACAAAGCAGCCAAACACTTTCTTTTATTAATTGTCAGAGAGAGAGAGAGAGGCACTGGGACTTTCAAGTGAACTTGAAATTTCCCCAGAATATATCTTTTCCTCCTGGGCCCCTGTCAGAGCCACCCTCCTGGGACATCAGTCTCCCCCAGCTGGAAGGTTTTACTCAGTTCACTCCCTTCCCCTGGCTTCTGTCCACAAATCTGAAAAAATTCCCACCCAATCTCACTTCAGTGGGCATGCTGAAGAATTTTGAACAGAACTTGGGCAGCTCATGAATCATAGGAGACAATTTTAATGATTCTTAAGAGCATAGAACTTAGCATATATTTTTTTGTAAAGGGCCAAGTAATAAATATTTTAGGCTTTACAGGTCAGAGGGCCTCTGTTGCAAGCACTCAACTGTGCAGTTCCAGCCCCCAAGCAACCAAGATAAACAACAACAACATAAAAAAAAGCATGCCTGCATTTCAATAAAACTTTATTTGTAAAAAGAAAGTCAGGGGCCAGGTTCAGGCCACAATCCAAACACATTTTAAATAAATTAACATTTGGCATGGTAACCATCAAGAGGAAACTGGTGCCGGGTGGGGTGGTGGTGGCGCAGGCCTTTAATCCCAGCACTTGGGAGGCAGAGGCAGGCGGATTTCTGAGTTCGAGGCCAGCTTGGTCTACAGAGTGAGTTCCAGGACAGCCAGGGCTACACAAGAGATACCCTGTCTCGAAAAACCAAAAAAAAAAAAAAAAAAAAGAGGAAACTGGCAGCTCTTTGTTTACAACCAACATGGGACATAACCTTCTCAGGTGATATTTGCATTCTGAATTCCTCAAAGCTAGCCAGAAAAAGATAGGTATGCCGCCTCAATACCATTATTCCCTGTTGTAAAGGCTCTGTCACTCTACTGCTAGCCTTTCCAGGTTAGTGAAGTGAAGCTTTTGTGCTTGATTTCAAAACAGTAGATGCCGCCGTTAGAGCCGAAGCACATCTTCTCTGGAGGATGGTCTCACTTCTTTCCACTGTTCCCCAGGAAAATATGCAAGTCTTGTAAATGCAGTCAGGAGGAGCACTGCCTGAGCTCTGACCTGGAGGATGATCGGAAGATTGGGCGCCTGCTGATGGACTCCAAGTACGCCACTCTTACTGCCAGGGTGAAAGGTGGAGATGGCATCCGCATCTATAAGAGAAACCGCATGATCATGACCAACCCCATTGCTACCGGCAAAGACCCCACCTTTGACACTATCACCTATGAGTGGGCTCCCCCAGGAGTCACCCAGAAACTGGTAAGACTATCTTCTTCTACTCGAGTGATTATTTTTTGTCTCTCTTAAGTATGAGCTGTGACGTGGATTCCTGAAATGGATTCATCGACAAGGTAGGAATGGCTGTAGTTTCAGCTCTACTCCTAGATCAGGGAGTGATGAAGCAAAGAGATTCTGGACCTCAGTTTGTCTCACCTACTGAATGGAGCGAGGTATTCATATAAACTCTTGAGGGCTTTCTGGTTCTATAGTATGGGCATTCACTGTGTTTTTTGGGCTCCTTGCTTCTGAGCTGAGGATATTTATCACGGTTCTCTGAATGTCCGTTTATCTCTGCAAGACGTTCATTTCCATACAAAACCATCTGGATCCCTCAACCAGCCTATGGGAAAACAGAAGAAGAGTTCTTTCTCTTCCGACACAGAAGGCCGTTGACCTGAGATGAAGGAATGAATAGCTCTTAAGTATCCATGAACTTCACCACCATGCGAGGCAGATTCCCTTACACAACAAGAAACAAGAGAGTGGCTTTTGCAAGTTGTCCAGGTGAAGTAGGGGCTGATGGCTGGCCACAGAGGGTGACATCAATGCAGTGGCAGAGCCATGACATGCCATGGGATTCAGACATCCCCTCTACTCTCAACTCCTAGGTGGTGCAAGCCAGCAAGTGGTGCTCACAAGTCAGTGGGACACAAGCCATCAAGTCAAAAAGAGCTGGCTGAGGGTATCAGGAAGCAGCTGGTGAAAGCCCCGGATTTGCTCCCCATCTAATCAGGGGCAGCCATCGAAGGGTCATGATGAATGCTGCCTTGTAAAACCTCCTGGCTACAAAGACTCCCCTGTCTGGCCCGCAGCTGGCTGGTCTCAGTTTTGGCACAAATCAACACTCTTTTCGCTCACCCCTCCCCTCTCTGTTTTCATTACCAAGTGGTCGGGCCTGATTGAATTTTGGAAGTGGGACAGAATCTGGCTGTCCATCATCCTTCCCTACCAGAACGAAAGCTCGAGAACTTTATCAGCCTTCCGAGCTGGTGCCCATCAGCTTGCCTGTGCCTTTGTATCTAGTACTACTGTACACTGGTTACCAAACTAGGAATATTTCAACCACATTGTGTGATGTCCCAATGTCTTAGCCACACACTGTTATAAGGGACAGGCTCAGAGAGAGCCTGCAACTAGTCAGATGCCCAGCTGATTCAACTGAGGTGGAGCCAGGCCTTGATCTCAGACCTCCATGCCTACTCCTGTCAAAGCCTAGATTGCTTGGACCCCAATTCTAACCAGGCCATTAGGGCTGGTAAATGGAAGAAAAGGCAAACAAGAGAGTTGGCCTATTTAAAAGCAGGCTTTCAAGAAGGGAAAGAACTTTGAGTGGCTTTGACCACGAGTTTGGAAAGGAGGGAGAAAAGAAAGAAGGAAGAGGAAGCCAGTATCTACTGAGCAGTCTGCATGTATGTCTTCCGAGTGTCTGCCACTTCCTCAGTATCACAGCCACTCTATGGCTAAGTGTGTCACGGCCCATTTAAGGGGGAGCACACTGAGGCTTTTGAGTCGCATGCCTCGTGACCTTTTCTCACACACAGTGTGACCACTGACATCAGCAATGATCTGCCTCCCAAATGAGCCCAACCTCAGCATCCTACTAAATGCAGCACTCTGGGAGCTGTCACCTGGGAGTGACATGAGATTGATGTGTGACAAAGAAAAAACAACAACAACAACAACAACAACAACAACAACAACAACAACAACAAAACTCTTCTATTGCCCTAGCTAATAGCAAGAAAAAAGTCAGAAAAGAGATGCCTTGGGCTGGGGGCTGCTTCTAGAGCCCAAGTGTGTTCTACTGCAAATCCCAGAAAACAGTCCTTTGCCTCTCCCTTAACTCTCAGCATAGCTGATGTTTATGGATTCTAGAAGTCTCTCCACCTGAGATGTCCCTGAGAGATGCAGAGCAGAACATTCCATTGGCCCCAAGGAAATCCATAAATCCTACATGAGTCTTTCCAACTACCTCTCCCTAAAGATGTGGGTAATGTGACTTTAATGATGTTCCTAGAGAGACACCTAGAAGATGGTCTCTTACAAAACTCAGACTAGTGCCAGCCATCACTGAGGCCCAGACTTCTAACTCTGCTATCTTATTCTATACTATGTTAGTCCATGGTAAGTGCCTGGTGCCTGGGCGGAGAAAGATCCTGAGCGAGCCCTTCATCAAGGATCGACTAGCAATGTCTGTCATGAGCACAGATAGAGAAGCAATGGCAAGGCCAGACCTTCTAGCCTCACAGCACAAACCAATGGCAACTGTAGATATACAGGGTTCTTGACAATGCAAAGATGGAGCCACTACACAGTTGCAAGAGGAACACGCACTCCCAAGAAAGGAAAGCCCAGTCAAGAACCCATTTGCGGTTATGCCCATGAGCAATGCAGAATTGATAAGGGACACTATGGTTGCAGAGATAATGAATACCAATGCTATGAAACTCCTAGCAAGGGGTGGAGCAGGTACTGAAAGCCAGAAAAATGGACACAGCTAAGGGACAGGAGATCCTGATACCAAGTGGCAGGGAAGAAAAGAGCTTGAGATACAGGCTACTGACTAGGCCTAAAGCTGTCATTATTGTATAGTATGGTTCTGGGGCTTACTTAATCCTCTGTGCCTGTTTCCCAGGTTATATATCAATACCTTCCTCCTAGGCTTCCATGAGAATTAAAGGG
>JADRCD010222973.1:0-11842 GCA_019843815.1 Montemys delectorum
GAAGCTTTGCAACTTTATGAGGTCCCATTTGTCAATTCTTGATCTTATAGTAGAAGCTATTGGGGTTCTCTTCAGGAAATTTTCCCCTGTGCCTATTTGCTCGAGGTTCTTCCCCACTTTACTTTCTATTAGTTTCAATGTATCTGGTTTGATGTGGAGGTCCCTGATCCACTTGGACTTGAGCTTTGTACAAGGCGAAAGGAATGGGTCGATTTGCATTTTTCTACATGTTGACCTCCAGTTGAGCCAGCACCATCTGTTGAAAATGCTTTCTTTTTTCCACTGTATGGTTTTAGCTCCTTTGTCAAAGATCAAGTGACTATAGGTGTATGGGTTCATTTCTGGGTCTTCAATTCTGTTCCATTGATCTACCTGCCTGTCACTGTACCAATACCATGCAGTTTTTATCACGATTGCTCTGTAGTACAGCTTAAGGTCCGGGATTGTGGGGACACAGAGATAGTTTACTAATTAACAAGATCAGAAATGATAAAGGAGACATAACAACAGACACTGTGGAAATCCAAAATATCATGAGATCCTATTACAAAAGCCTATACTCAACAAAACTGGAAAACCTGGATGAAATGGACAACTTTCTAGACAGTTACCAGGTACCAAAGTTAAATGAAGATCAGATCAACGATCTAAACAGTCCTATATCTGCTAATGAAATAGAAACAGTCATTAATAGTCTCCCAACCAAAAAAAGCCCAGGACCAGATGGTTTTAGTGCAGAGTTTTATCAAACCTTCAAAGAAGACCTAATACCAATACTCCTCAAATTATTCAACAAAATAGAAACTGAAGGTACTCTACCCAATTCGTTCTATGAAGCTACAATTACTCTTATACCTAAACCACACAAAGACCTAACAAAGAAAGAAAATTTCAGACCAATTTCCCTTATGAATATCGATGCAAAAATACTCAACAAAATTCTTGCAAACCGAATCAAAGAACACATCAAAACGATCATTCACCATGATCAAGTAGGCTTCATCCCAGGGATGCAGGGATGGTTCAATATATGGAAATCCATCAACATAATTCACTACATAAACAAACTCAAAGAAAAAAACCATATGATCATCTCACTAGATGCTGAGAAAGCATTTGACAAAATCCAACATCCCTTCATGATTAAAGTCTTGGAAAGATCAGGAATTCAAGGCACATACTTAAACATAGTAAAAGCAATATACAGGAAACCAGTAGCCAACATCAAACTAAATGGAGAGAAACTTGAAGCAATCCCACTAAAATCAGGGACTAGACAAGGCTGCCCACTCTCTCCCTACCTATTCAATATTGTACTTGAAGTTCTAGCCAGAGCAATTAGGCAACAAGAGGAGATCAAAGGGATACGAATTGGAAAGGAAGAAGTCAAATTATCACTATTTGCTGATGATATGATAGTATACTTAAGTGACCCCAAAAATTCCACCAGAGAGCTCCTAAACCTGATAAACAACTTCAGCAAAGTAGCTGGATATAAAATTAACTCAAGCAAATCAGAGGCCTTCCTCTACACAAAGGATAAACAGGCAGAGAAAGAAATTAGGGAAATAACACCCTTCACAATAGCTACAAATAATATAAAATACCTCGGTATAACTCTAACTAAGCAAGTAAAAGATCTGTTTGACAAGAACTTCAAGTCTCTGAAGAAGGAAATCGAAGAAGATCTCAGAAGATGGAAAGATCTCCCATGCTCATGGATTGGCAGGATTAATATAGTAAAAATGGCCATCTTACCGAAGGCAATCTACAGATTCAATGCAATCCCCATCAAAATTCCAACTCAATTCTTCACAGACTTAGAAAGAGCAATCTGCAAATTCATCTGGAATAACAAAAGACCCAGGATAGCCAAAACTATTCTCAACAATAAAGGAACCTCTGGTGGAATTACAAAATACTTTAGACAAACATTTTTAAAACAACAACAACAAAAATCAGAACCTTAGCAACATTTTTCCTATGAAGCACAGGTCTATAAAACAGAAAAAGCAAAATAATTTGTAAGAATGAGGTGGGGGGAAGGTTGCCAAACTGTGGTCAGGCTGTTTGTTTCTTTATAACTTGTGAGCTAAAAATGAATTATTTTTTTTAATGTTAGAAAATATCAAGGGAAGAACAGTGTCATGTCAACATTATATGAAGTTAATGGTAATATTTACATCCATAAAGTTTTAACGAAACTCAGCTTTGGTGTTTCCATGTACATGTGTGTGGTTAAGCACAAGGGCAGAGGCAGAGATGGGGCAGAAAGAGTATTGCTGCAAACTGAAAGCATGGAGCCAGTTCTTACAGAAACTGCTGCCTTGGAGTACTCCCTTAACCAGAATAAGTCACTCCATGGCCATCTACCTCTTAAATCTTCCCCAGTTTTACTTTAGTTCTAACAAAGAAATGATTGGTTTGCTCCTCAATTCGTCAACCTTTTCATTTATAACAGGTAAATTCTTGTGACCAACAATAAAATATTTGAAATAGCTTTCTTTCTCTTGAACTAAATCTCACAGCTGTCACCTTGGAGTAAAAGGGAAGACTAACATATCATTTTGTGCTGGACCACATAATTAATGGACCAGTGCACACATTGATGGGTTTAGATGAAAAGTGACTGAAATTTGAACCACTAGCTTTCCCTTTCTTGTTACTTCAAAACTAGTTTGAGCTTTAAACATCAACTTACAGGTGTTTGTCTTTTCTTATTTGTCAGATAAAGACTTTTCTTAAGACGTTTTATGGTTTTGTCCACCTCAAAAATAACCCCCCAGAACCTCATGATTAAACCTGTGAAAAGGTGAGACGACCCTGTATTCTTTAAGGAGCCTCAGTGAGCATTTCCTTCCAAAATTAAAAACCAGAAGTGGTACTGCGAACAAACGCAAGCACTGCATGTCCACACAGAACACGCTACTGAAAGTGAGGACTGAGCAATTTGTTCCTGCATAGTAAAAAGGCTAAGACCTTTACTCTCTAAAAGCTGACATGTGAATTAGTACCTTATTGAAATCTGGGAAAATATTCTGTTGCAAGTTTGGTTTTGTTCATTCGAAAGAGGAAGGGTTATGGAGTATTCTGATTGACTCTACCATATCTCTGTGTGGTTTGAATTTTTATGATTTTGTATGTTTTTAAAAATGAAGGGAGTTGTAATATATGCTAACAGTTTTTAAAAAAGAGTAAAGATCAAACTAAGAAAGAAGTTACATGATTGCTGGCAGTGTGACATGAATATGTATTTGTTTCCACATTCAATAAAATAATTGGTTATTCTCCTTTATCTGCTTTAAAACAGATTGCTGTATAATTCTTTATAAAATAATAGAGGCCTCTAATAAAGTTTTTGGCATTAATATTAATTTTAATAAAATATGCAGTATGTTTTAAAATGATTTAAAATCTGCCACAAAAGTTAGTGGAATTATTTTCTTTATCTTCAATTTGAAAATTATATTCAGATCTGTTGATCTGAATTATATTCGAGGCTGAGTTACCTAATTGTGATGCTTAACTCTGCAGTATGTATGCACATATGTACATACATATGAACAGGCTCATAAATCCTCTTTGCATTGCTCTTTACTATAAGGGCTTGTTGAGTTTTTTTTTCCAGATGGGTGCTTTTATGAGTCAAAACATTAAGAACGTTTTCTGAATTTACCTCTGGGCATTAAGGCAAAAAGAGTATGGGTATTATAACCTGCCTTGTTTTAAACATCGCTGTGCTACTCTGAATGACAGCTTATAATTTACAAGTAGGGTGTGGCTAATAGTCACTGAAGCAGACACAAGCATAGGTTCCCCCAGACACTCCTGGCCTGTCAGTCACACCTCCCAAATGCTTTGTTGCACAGACATGCCAATAACAAAAACCACATTTTACCTGTTTTTGTGCCCAAAGGCTTTTAAAAGGCTGTACAACCAAATCAGTGCTTAGAAATCCCAGATTAAAGCTCAAGACTTCAAGCCCAGGCTTTTATTTCATCTAAAATAGTAAAGCAAGTTTGTGTTTTCTTAAAGTAATTGATATACTATATCAAGAATGGTAAAATTATAACTTAACAAAACTGTTAGGGTTTGGGTTTTAAATTGTTGTGTCATTTCCAACATTTTCTGTATTTCTAAACAATGTTAATCTGAATGACTTAAAACAAAATTTTCTGCAGCTTAGTGATATTTACACATATCATACATTAGGAAAGCAAATAACAAAAACTTAGACTCTGCTGGGGGGACTCTTTGGCATGAGATTCTGAATAGTGTCCTTAGTTATTTTTTTTCTTATAATCTGCATGTTATCTGTGTATGCTCTTTGTGTGTGTGGTAATTCTATACAATGCTTTAACTTTAAAGCGTAGATTTGCATGGTAGAAGCAGGCTTACAGACACTAAAAATTTGTATATTTTTAGTACTTTCTGATTTTAGAAAAGTGATTTCCATTGTACTAAATTTCAAAGGGAGATAATAGGGCTGTTGAGATTTCACTTCTTGTACATATTTTGGTATTGGAATATGGGGTGAGAAAGAAATCAGAGAAACAGGGACCACAGAAGGCGGAGAACCTAGTTGAACACACAGCTCCAGGCTGGATATGAATGACAGCTACATCTGTAACCTCAAGATACTGAAGGGAGTTTTTAGTTCAAAGGAACAGTATGCTGGAAAATTGTGTCTCCAGCTTAGATTGTGTTTTTTTGGACTGCTGTCTACTGGCTAGAACATTAAAAGATTTTCTTTGTAGTATTTCATAATAGCATAGAGGTCTTGAATACCTTTTCCTTAGTTTGTAGGTATTGAAGCCATGTATGTTAGTGCTAAATGGTATATTTTATAATTTACTTTCTATATATAGTATGTATAGAAATAAAATTTTGTGTATGGCTTTTGGATGCAGTAACAAAGTAGAAAGGAGAATAAAGCTGGAAAGACAGAAATACCAATGGGAGAGAATAAAGGCTGGCTTGCAAAAGAGCAGCTGGCCTAGGTCAGAAAGTTTTGTGGCTCTGGAAGCCACAGTTCTAAGCCATAAGAGTTGGAAGGGACTTCCTTCTGGGCCAGGAGATCCCTGGGACTTGGGTGCTAGAGTTGCAGAGCCATGGGAGGAATTTCACCAGGACCTCCAGGATACTCATGGATAATCTGTGTTTGGGGCACTGGTCATCCCTTTCCTGGACTTAACTTAGACAAGATCTGGTGATGTCTGGGCTTGCACACCAAAACAGCTGTTGTCCAAGGCTGTGGGTATTGAAAAGACCTTCTCCAGGATAAGCAAGAGGAATACTGAATTCTCTAGCATTTTAACCATATGTCTAAAAAGGTAGGGCAACAGACAGGACCTTCCCCTTGTCCCAAGGGACAGCTGTTGGCAATTCTGGCTTTTCCTTTTTATGCCAATAGTCACAATCTCAGGCAGCAGGCTAGATCCCCAGGGAAGAGTAGAGGACAGTATCAAGGTTTGGAGCACTGATTGCCTTTGTTACCGGAGCTGAAGAACTTGGCTGGAATCTTTCTCATATGTGATGCCAGAACTTTGAACCAGAAACCCTAGGCTGTGAGTCCAAGAACAATGCTTACTATAGGGCAGGTAAAGCTGAGACACCGTCTCATATTCTGGAGGGTGGTAGTCCTACAGCTCCATAAAAACTGGGGGCTGTCCTCTGCCCTGTTCTGTTGCAGGCCCAAGAGCTCTGGTGGCATCCAAGGGCTAGATGCTGGATAAAGGCAGGAAGGTCCCTGTCAGTGGCTGTTGAAGCCTCTTGGATAGCGCCATGTGTGTTCTTTCATTGAAACAGACTAACTGCATTTAAAGGTCTGTGAGCACACAGGAATTCTGCCTTTAGGCATGCCAGTCAACTGCTAAGTTGTGGTTGCTTGTACTTGCCACCCTGTCTTTTTCTCTTTTTGTAGACTCACCAGAGAGCCTGGATTGAGTTTACAAGCTGCTTTCTTCTTTTCTCTAGATCACCTTCCCAGCTTCTGCAATTAGACTTCCTGTTCCTTCCTTGGTGACAAGAGTTGTCCTGTGGTCTCTCCTGGCTCTTTCCTCTTAGTCCAGTTTTTTTGTAGCAGTCATTCACAGGGCACCTCTATGTGGCCATTTTGGCCTCTACCTTTCCATGACTTAAAAAAAGATACTTGTGTAAGTTGACTTTATCTTATTCAAATTACTTGGAATGCATATGTGTTTTGACTTTTTGGATGCTTTGGGGGTTTAGAATAGTCACATGTACACAAGATATTTAGAAGATGAGACTGAAATCTAAACAAAAGTTTTACTTTTATATTCTATACATACCTTATAATACAGGTATGAACAGGAAAAGCCCAAGTAGGGGGTGTGTGTCATGGGGGGGTGCAGGAGGACACACGAGTGTGTGCTCATAAGTAAAGGAAAACTTACAACAGAGAAGACTCTTCCTCTCTGGACTCTTGATGTGACTCAGCATTATAATGCACTCATTTTGAAAATTTCCATTGACTACCTCAGGACTGCCATGCTTTTGTAACAGGTGTACAAGTCATTTATTGCTCTCTCAGGACACATCCTGCTTCAATTAACTGAGGGGATAGGGCACTGTCCTGTTCTCACTAGCTAATCATGATGAGATGACCCTGCCATCTCAAGTTTCTCCTCTGGCAGCATCTGCACACAAGGAAAAGACTCGCAAGCTCTCCTTCTGATGTCCCAATGTAGCTGCAACATTATTTACTAGAAGCTCTAAGATGTCCAGAAAAGATAGAAAAGTTAGATATTTCTGAAGTCCAGTATTGACTTTAAAATATACCTAACAAAATGAAAATATAAATGACATCATCTGATCTGGAAAGATGCAAGAGTTAAATTCCTGTGACAGTAATGAGTGAGTGTCTAGTGTGAGCTTCCTCCAAGTTCCTGCCTGCTGATTAGTAGAGGGAAGATAAGGATTAGTGTTTAATTCTGTCCATTTGTAAATTTGCTTCAATCTGAACATTAAAAGAGTCTTAAACTAATGGATACTCTGTAATTCTTGGTTTTACATTTACTGTTTCAGTTAGTCTATATCAACTACACAAATTTTTAATTTTGAATGGTGCATGTGTGTAGGACATATGGAAGTCTTTCCTTCCATCATGGGTTCAGGGGTTGGCCTGAGGCTGTCCCTGTTCACCCACTGAGCCATCCTCCCAGTCAGGCTCAATCATGATGATGCTTTCAGTCATGTATTCCTTGTACTTTGCTCAGATAGCCACTGCCTCCAACACTTTCTCCCGTCTATTCACCTCTCCTCCTGCAAGACCCCTTCCTCCCCTTAAACTGTGCCCTCACTTTCATGTTACTCATGTTGTTTTTAAACTAGAGTTTACATATAAGAGAAAATACAGTTTTTGTTTTGCTGAGCCCAGCTTATTTTACTGAATGATGGTCCATCCTGCAAGTGGCAGAATGCTTTATGGCCAAATAAAATTCCATTGTGTGCATGTGCACATTTTCTTTCCTGACTCATCTGCTGGTGGCCGTCCAGACTGACTCCTTAGCTAGCCAACTGTGAACAGTGGCACTGTAAATATGCGTGAGCAGTGCCTCTACTGTCTGTGACTCCACCTCCTTCAGCTACATATCCAGGACTGCAATATATAACTAGATCAGTGTGATAGTTTAGGTTTGTTTTCTTTTTCCTTTGAACTACTTCATTAGGGGTTTCTATACCAGCTAAACTAATGTACATTGTCATCAGAGTGTGTAAGAGTTCTGTTCACTCATGAATTTTTTCCCCATGTATCTACTTGCTGTGTTTCCTCTTCTGAGAAATGTCTGCTCAGTTCATTTGCCTATTTGTCAGTTGGATAATTTACAACTTGGGGTATTAAGGTTTTTTGAGTTTGTTAAAGATTCTATATATTAATCCCTGAATAGATATATAGATGGCAGATATTTTCTACCATTTTATAGCCACCCATTTCCTTTTTGGTCCAGGTTTTTTACTCATACAATCTATTTGTCAGTTTACGTAATTATGTTGCCACTGAGCCTTTTTCAGAAATCCCTGGCCTATGCCTGTTTTTTGAAGTGTTGTATACCCTGGGGTGGCTAATGTCCAAGCCAGATATGGGTATGGATTTCCCCGAGTACACTAGAGAATGGGAATCTATTAATGCCAGGGCACTGAGCTGTGCACTAGGTCTTGTACTCCTGGCTTTGTGTCCTGCCCAGCAGTGAGGCAGCACTGGGAAGAGGAGGCTGTTGGATTCAGGTGATCAGTGAGTGTTATCAGCCTCAGTCCCATGTACAGAAACTGCAGGGAGGAAGAGCTATGACCCAAGCAGTCTAACTGGCCTGGCTTAGCAGTTCTCAGATGATAAGGTTACTCCTTTCCACAGAGCAGGGTCACTAACCATTGACCCTTCATAGCCTGAATCTCCTGCATGTAACTTTTTCTTTGTGTCCATATACAATGCCCCTTGCTACAACTAACTCTCTTGGCCTCCTTCCCACACACAGGTGGCAGGAATTCTTGAGTCTATGATGTTCCCTAGTGTAGCTTAGCCTTAAATGGTAGGCTACCCCTTCAAGAAAGATGGTGTCTGGTATATAGCATTTTAAGATACTAGAAGCAACAAAACACATGTGGGTTTGTCATAATTTATTTTTTCTCTAATGCTGGTCTACCACAAAGTGCATCACCCACTGGACTTAAGGCCCATGAAAACTGGGGGCTCATCTTAAAGCTAGGACTGCTTGTCTCCTACATTTTGCTATATAACCTTTCTGTTTCTCTACACCTTCCAGTTGTCCTGTTTTCTTTTATGATTCCTGAGTTTCTTCTCTATCTCTTTCCTCTTTCCTCTTTCTTCCTTGAGGTAAATTCTACAGTTACCCTGATTTTATTTATTTTTTTAGCATTTATAGTCACATGGAAACAGCTTTTCATCTAGTCATCTTAGAACCTTATATTTCAGCTACTTTTAACTTCTGAATTTGGCAGTCTTGACATATAAAAAGTAAAAGAATTTGTACAGTCTCGTGGTATAATGATGGAATGCAAGAATGGTGTAGATGCTTTAGTCATAAGACACAGAAAAATCTATCTAGAACTAAGCTGGAAGTGTCCTCCCTGCTAGGTAGCCCAGCAGGAAGTGCTGTACAGGCTGTGGGGGAAGACCTGCCATCAACAGCTTTGCTTAGTTTGGACACCTGGTGCTACTACCAGCTGGCCAGGCAAGACAACACCATTGATGCAATGGTAGCAAATTTGTCATATGGGCAACTGTAGGGGCAGTGCTGATGTTAAGGTCCTATTTCCCAATTGGCTCTTGATCTGTCAGCAAAGAAAGCCATAGGTCAATTGCTAGGCAGAAGGTACAGACCCGACCCTGGAGAAAAAGGGAGACATAAGGAAGGAGAGAGTTTCACCATGCTTTTGATGAAGAAGGGTTGAAGAGCCATGTAAGATCTCAAAACAGAGTGCCCACATAGGCCACTCCTACAGGAGTGTGGTCAGGGGTGTTTAGCAGGGGCTAGATGGGACTAGCCACTAAAGTTTAGGACAAGTAGGAGTTTAGGACAGAGCTGAGAGTAATGATAAGGGAGCACTTTCCAGGCGGGACATAGTAGCACCCAGCAACTGTGTCAAGAAGGCACGTTGAAAATGAACAATTGTGTGTGTGTGTGTGTGTGTGTGTGTGTGTGTGTGTGTGTATCTTTTATCAGCTGATTCAAGGGAAGTTGGGCGGGGATTGGTAGTGTGCCCATTCCCAGAGCATAAGCAAGGTAGTGTAAAGCTATATGCAACAGTTAACCAACCATTTTTTTCTGATTGAATTTGAGGCCTGCTTCAAAGGAAGGTACTCACATCTAGTACTAAAAATTTAGTAAAAAGCCCATGAGTGGGGAGTTTATGAACCTTACTTGAAGGAAGGTTTTGGTAAGTAAATTCAATGTATCAATTATACTACCTTCTGAATATTTTGATATGTCTATTTCAGTATTGATGTGTCTATTACACTGCCTTCTAAATAATTTTTGCTGATGTCCATAGGTCAGTGCTACTGTCAGCTTTAGTCAGAGATTTGTAGTGGTCGAGTTTACTGCAAAGACTCTGAACTAGTCCAAATGCTGAGAATAACTGACTGTTGAAAGCTGAGTCATAAATAGTTGTGATTATCAGCAACAGATCTGTATAAGATTGATCCCATCAACATCCTACCACAGACAGAGGAATGGATTATGAGGCCCCATCCTCCCTGAGATATAAATGCAGTTAATAATCTTCAGGGAGAGATATTTTCTTCCACAGTAGCCACTAGTAAAGTACTCATGCTCCTGTGAATAACTGCTTAAAATAAAGGGGACAGCACTTTAGCAGGATTACTTTGGTTAGACATGCCAACTGATCTACCATCTATGTTTTGTTGAAAGCCCATGTTGAGAAAGGAGTTTCTGATGACAGAATCCAGGGGAAGTTTCAGGAGACAGAGTGGTTAGGAAGATGGAGCAGTGTTAAGTGACTGCTGTGCAGACATGAGTTTGCTTTGCAGCACCCTCATAAATACAGGGTCCGGAACCTGTCTGTGAGCCTGTGCTGGGCAGAAGAAGGCTGGGGAAGGTAATCCACTATGGCTCCCTGGTCATCCAGGCTAGCTACACTGGTGAGCTCTAGGTTCAGTAAAGAGATCTTGTCTCAAACAAGAATTGGGGGGAGCCACAGGAGAACACCCCTGAAACTGTGTGTGTTCACATGTACACAAAGAATGGCAAGAAAGTAGTTTTCATGGTTAAAGGAAACAACTTTGTCACTTCAATTGGTGGTCAACAAAGAAATATGGAAAGTAATTACTAGTATCTCCTGGAAAACACTTTGAACTTGACAGACTTTAAGCTTCAACCTTTATCCTAATTGCCAAACATTCCCTTCTTTTCTGAGAAAATCTTAAAGTAAATTGGTATTGAAAACCCTTTGGCCAGCAGCAGTGGTGTAGCCTGCTGTGGTGGTGCAGCCAGCTGTGATGGTGTAGCCTGTTATGGTAGTGTAGCCACTTGTGGTGGTGGTGTAGCCTACTGTGGCGGTGTAGCTTGCTGTGGTGGTGGTGTACCCAGCTGTGGTGTATCCAGCTGTTGTATAGCCTGTTGTGGTGGTGTATCTAGCTGTGGTGATATTGTAGCCAGCTGTGGTGGTACTATAGCCTGCTGTGGTGGTATAGCCAGCTGTGGTGGTGGTGTAGCCAGCTGTGGTGGTGGCATAGCCAGCTGTGGTAGTGGTATAGCCTGCTGTAGTGATGGTGTAGCCAGTTGTGGTGGTTGTGATCCAGTTATGGTGGTGGTGTAGCCTGCTGTGGTGGTATAGCCTGCTGTGGTGGTGAAGCCTGCTGTGGCAATGATGTAGCCTGCTGTGGTGGTGTACCCAGCTGTGGTGTGTAGCCTGCTGTGGTGATGTAGTCAGCTGTCGTGGTGTAGCCAGCTGTGGTGGTGTAGCCAGCTGTGGTGGTGTAGCCTGCTGTGGTGATGTAGTCAGCTGTGGTGGTGTAGCCTGCTGTGGTGATGTAGTCAGCTGTCGTGGTGTAGCCTGCTGTGGCAGTGGTGTAGCCAGCTGTGGTGGTGTAGCCTGCTGTGGCAGTGGCGTAGCCTGTTGTGGTGATGTTATAGTTGTGGTGTAGCCTGCTGTGGTGGTTGTAGCCTGCTGTGGTGGTGTAGCCAGCTGTGGTGGTGTAGCCTGCTGTGGTGGTGTAGCCAGCTGTGGTGGTGTAGCCAGCTGTGGTGGTGTAGTCTGCTGTGGTGGTGTAGCCTGCTGTGGTGGTGTAGCCAGCTGTGGTGGTGTAGCCTGCTGTGGTGGTGTAGCCTGCTGTGGTGGT
>JADRCD010222973.1:15684-27025 GCA_019843815.1 Montemys delectorum
GAGAGAGAGAGAGAGAGAGAGAGAGAGAGAGAGAGAGAGAGAGAGAACGAGAACAAAGGTTTGAAAATCATAGTATTTTAGGAGTTTCCCCGTTGACTATCCAGACTGTCCATCTCTCAGTGGTGTGTAGCTTTGTATAGAGCTCTGAAGCCAAGCAAAGCAGTTAGTAGTTCTTGAAGTGCTTATAATAATGAGAGGTTTAGAATTATTTTTTTATAAAACATTCCTAGAATAAACTTGACATGTCATAGAAAAGGAAGACAGGAGAAGTAGAGTCAAAGGCAGACTGGGATGCATGTATCTCCTAGGTGGAGCAGGTGATAGCATGTAGCTTGTCAGGCACAGTGGGGCTGAATTGACACCATATTAGTAAGCAAAAAGCAAGATGAGGGTGCAGCCTGACACTGGTAAAGTGAGCATTAGCTTCTGCTCTGCCACACCTGGATCATAACTTGGATTGTCAGGATGGAACAAGATATTTGTCTTTTTTTAAAAATTTTATTTATTTATTTATTTATTTATTTATTTATTTATTTATTTTATTTTTACTTATTCACATTACATTCTGCTCATTCTGGTCTCCATAGCTTTTGCAAGTCCTTAAGCTTACTGTGATCATGTGTCCTCTCAGTAGGTAGGTGTTCAGAGCAGTTGAAATCTGCAGAACTGAACCTCTGAGGGCCAAAATAGGACATATTTGGGAACAACTCCTTAACCCATGAACTAGCTGTACTATAGTTTGTGGATCCACTGCACTGATGCTGTGAAGCCTGACCCTGTCTGTATCTGTCTCTGTTCTCTCACTTCCCAAGCACTGTAAGTAGTGGTGCCTCTTGTAGCATGTGTGTTTGTTTTTTAATGTTTCATGACACCCACTTTGATTTTACATGTTTTCTTGTAAATAAGCTGCCTTCCTACCTGGAATTTGTTTGTGTGACTAATACATGTTCTACCAGTTAACTACTTTGGCAGTTTTAACCATTTCTTCTACTTTATTTTGTGGTAAAAGGGGAAAAATTAAAAACCAGTTGGAACCTTAAAAAAAAAATTCCCCTGTTACTCTCTCCCACAACCTCGAACCCTCCCCTTCTCTGAGTGGGTGAGGCCCCCTAAGTATCCATCCCACACCCCCTATCAGCACTTCTAATCTGTTATACTTGCAGACAGGAGTCTAGCATGGCTGTCCTCTAAGAGGCTCCACTCAGCAGCAGACTGAAACGGATGCAGATACCTACAGCCAAACAATGGATGGAGGTTGAGACACTTATGGAAGAGTAGGGAGAAGGATTGAAGACCTAGAAGTGGATGGGAATCCCACAGAAAGACCAACAGAATCAACTAACCTGGACCTCTAGAGCTCTCAGAGTCTGAACCACCAACCAAAGAACATACATGGGCTGGATCTAGGCCTCCCTCCTCAAATGTAGCAGATGTGCATTTTGGCCTTCATCTTGGCCATGAACAACTTGACAGGGGCTATCCCAAAAGCAGTTGCTTGAATGTGGA
Source organism: Montemys delectorum (assembly GCA_019843815.1). Taxonomy (NCBI): domain Eukaryota; kingdom Metazoa; phylum Chordata; class Mammalia; order Rodentia; family Muridae; genus Montemys; species Montemys delectorum. Next base: position 17,191 of record JADRCD010222973.1, read on the forward strand.
ATATTCTACTAGCTGGGCTGCCTTGTCTGGCTTCAGTGGGAGAGCAACTTGTTCAGTGGCATCCTAGGAATACTGCAAAGCAAATACCTCACCTGACATCATTCCTAGTAGGGAATATTCCTAGAACAAACTAGAGGCTACAACACACATTTAGCCTGGGTTAAAAGTCAACATGCAAGAACAGATTCACCACACAATTTACATTGTGCTGCAGACTGATGTCAATCTGACTTCTCAGTCTTATACTGCAAACATCACAATCACAAAACAGTCTTCTTTAAAAGAAAATCTTAAGGGGATGCCCATACTTACATCTCACCCAAGAGAAGCCATTTACTCCCTATTTAATAATGTGAAACCTTACCCAGGTAGAAATTAGTGTATAATCAAAAAGAATCACTAACACCTAGATTTTATAGGCATTGAAGCTTATCACAAGACATTACTACAAACACATGCCATATTTTAAGGCACTATTAATACTTAGCCATTGCTAAGCTTACTCTTTGCCAGTCACTGTTGAAAGCACGAATTATCTCCCTTCAATCCCATACTAATCTATAGCATAGGTACTAAGCATTTGTTATAGACAGGATAGCTAGACACAGAGAAGGTATTGGTAGTAAACAGCTAAGTGCCAAAGGTCAGCTCTGTTACCATATTGCATTCTATAAACTCAATCAGCCATTCTTATAAATCTTCCCAGGTTTAATCTTGTATTTAACACAACAGAACACATTGATTACTTAAACAATACCTGAAACAATTAAGTAGCATAAAAATGAATAAATCCTCTATTTAGGTCAAAAAAATTTACAACTGCCTCAATTTACATTATTATATAGTTATTATACATTATTGTATATATTATAAATAGCATATACTATTATATATATTATATAGTGATATATAATATGATGCACATTATTATAATAATTACCTTTATTATAAAAGAGTTATTGGGTTTTGGCTTATAGGATTTCTGTTTTCCAAAATAATTTTAAGTACAGAATCTCATCCTATATATTTTCTTTATTTTAGCTCTTCTTGTCAAGCAAATAAGCAATATAAATGTATCCTATAGTACACAAAAGCAAGAAGAAATAGAAGAGATGAACTATTTTAAATGTTACTGCTACCACCAAATGCTTATTAAGGTAATTTTGTTCTATAAGCATTAGCCAGATGGCTGTGTTACATGTCAAAAATGACCCTTACTCCCCTACTTAAACCATACGACAGTTATTATTTGACTGATTTGCTCTGGCTCTATGGGCATTGCATTGCCTTCTGTACTATATGCCTCAAGTACTGGGCTTGAGATATTGAAGAGAGCTAAGAGGTGCTGATTTGTGGAGCAAAAATGATCGAAGCATAGCGTGACTTATTGAGGAAGACATTATAGTATTTTCAAGTACTTCCAAAGTGGGAATCTTCTACAAGCTGGGTTTAGAATTACACAGACATGTGAAACCAATTCTACTATAATCCTGGGAGGTTGTTTGTTTGTCATTTGGGAATAGAAGAACCAAGAGAAATCAAGAATTTTGATATCCAACTTTCAATACTGGCAGACTCAGCAGCATTAGATAAGCTAGGTTTAGAAACAAAAAGTACATGTAGATGGACTGTCATTTTGTTATGTTATATATAAAACCTTTCAATTTGTTATAAAATTTAAATGGACTTTAACTGTCAGTGTAGGCTTTGGTCAGTCTTTACATTATGGCATTGAACAGGGACATTAGGAGCTTGGGAGAAATTCCACCTTCCCAGGTGTGTGCGCACATATGTGCATGTGCTTGCACACACAAGAACACATGTCCACATATACACATACACACAAAACCTGAAACACCATGATAAAGGAGAGAGTTGTTGGTTCACATCAGCGTTAATGATAGGTTTCTTTCTCCCCAGATCTCATGAAAAGACCAAGTGGGACTAGCAAGATGGCTTAGTGGGTAAAGGTACTTGCTCCAAGCCTGGTGATCTGAGGTCAGTCCCTGGGATCCACATAAAGGAAGGACAGGATCAACTCCCACAGGTTTTCTGTCCTCAACACATGTGCACATGTGTTTTGGCATCATCATCAACATCATCATCATCATCATCATCATCATCATCATCATCATCATCATAATAATAATAGAGTAATATGTTTTTACATTCTGGTAAAGTGACCTTAGCCATTACTACTTATCAATTTCTTTTAAAATTTTAGCTTATTCATAAATATTGTATAATTTCAGAAGGCTTAAGAATTCATGCTTTTAAATATAGTTTGCTATAAAGAGTAATTAAAGTAATGCAATTATGCCCTACAGACACAATAGAAATGACACTAAGAATCTTCTAGAACCAAAATACTTTCAAAAAAATTTAATTTTATTTTTAAGTGCATTGTCATTTTGCCTGTATGTACATCTGTGCATACAGATGGTTGGATTACCTACAACTACAATTACAGACAGTTGTGAGCTGCCATGTGGGTGCTGAGAATTGAAACTGGGACCTCTGGAAATGCAGCAAGTGCACTTAACCTATGAGCCATCTCTCCACTCCCTGAACCAAAGCACTTTTAACAGAGTGAACTAGCACTTACCAACTCCAGAGGATACTGACTCGACATCAATGTCATGTGCCCTTCTTCTCGCCACTTCAGCCAGTGCCAGTTCACCCATATCCAGAGCAAGGTAATGAATATCCTTTGGAAATAAAGAGACAAAGGACTGACTAAAACATAATCTTGATGAGGTTATAAAAGTGAGTTCAAGAGGAAAAGATCTTCAGATAACAAAACAGATATGGACAATTCTTTTTTCTGTTTTAAATTTACTGGTATTCTTTTCTTTTTTAACTTTTATTGCAATATGATGAGAAATGTTACATGATTTCAATTTATCTGAATTTGTTAACATTTAAAAACATATTTTAAGTAAATAGAAGTAAATCACATCCTTGTTTCCCTTTTGTACCCCAACTCCTCCCAGAAACCCCCTTCAATACCTACAATATCTTTTTTGTCATATTCCTTAAAATTTATAAAATATTATAACAATAAAAATGAGTATTATAAAAATGGTTTGATATAAAACAACAATCAATTGAACGGAGTTATGTAGATGCTTGTCTACAGCAATACTGAAAATACATACATTTTTCTCAATATAAATTTTAAATAACTCCAAACATATTAACTGTATATTTCAAAATAATACATCACTACTAGTATTTTCTTAAATGAACATAAATATGTGAAGTCTTTTTGTTTATTTGTTTGTTTGTTTTGTATTTAGTAGAGTTTAAAATCTTGGCTCTTGCTATGGTACAAGCCCAAAATAAGAACAAGTTTTAGACATTGGATTTCATTGTAATAAGGCTGTACTTCAATGACCCTCAGATCACCAAAGGATTTTACCTCCACCGTAGCTAAACTGAGAGTTGACAGTTCTGCTGCACCAACAAATGAATTGTAGGCACGATTTCTGGATATAGACTTTCTGCTATGTTCAAAGCTATTTGACTCGAGTGAGTGACTTTATCCTCAGCCCACAGAGAATAGGTAACATTCATTTAAGAAAAGGTGTGTATATTAAGATGGTCTATCCAAGCCGGGTGGTGGTGGTGCACGTCTTTAATCCCAGCACTTGGGAGGCAGAGGCAGGCAGATTTCTGAGTTCAAGGCTAGCTTGGTCTAGAGAGTGAGTTCCAGGACAGCCAGGGCTACACAGAGAAACCTTGTCTCAAAAAACCAAAAAAAAAAAAAAAAAAAAAAAAAAAAAAAAAAAAAAAAAAAAAAAGGTCTGTCCATAAAGTCATTCACCGACTGTTTTAATAAACAATGGTTCTGCTTGGAGGGTGGCACAGACATTGGGTGAGGGTAAGGATTTGGTTCATTAGCTGTGATAATTTGGAAAAGTATTCATCTCAGAGAAAGAGTAACTTATAAAGTCCTTTTCTTCAAACTTGATACAAGAGTTACAAACGTCAAGCAAAGCACTCAGTCTCACTCTTGGTTCTCTTACAAGCCACCTCTCAAGTTAATTGTCTATGTTTCTTTTGGGTATACAAATACTTTTGAAATATGTAAGCTGTTCTGAAAACCACAGTATAGTGTAAAAACATGAAATAAACAATACCACTAATAGAGAGGCTAAGATGGGAGAAGCAAGATTTCAAGACCCTTATGTTGTACACAGCAAGACACTGTCATGTACAAACAAGCTGAAAGTGTATATGGATTGTACAATATTGGACCTATTTCTCCAATTACCAAATTAGAGAGACCATTGGATGACAACACATTTCTAATTCTTCATATTTTTGGATTTCAATCAATTAAGATATGTTAGTAATATTAATTTTTATATTAAGATATTAAGAAAAAGTAATTGTCACTTCCTGTTATTTTTGTTGTAAGAAGTGGAATTAGGTTTGTGTGGATTTGTTGAAAGATTACTTTCTTGCTTCTTCTAGAGTGTACTTTTGCTCCTTATGTTGATGTTTTCCATCTGTTATCCTTTGTAGGGCTGAGTTTGTGGAAAGATATTCTGTAAATTTTGTTTTGTTATGGAATATCTTGTTTTCTCCATCTATGGTAATTGAAAGTTTTGCTGGGTATAGTAGCCTGGGCTGGCATTTATGTTCTTGTAGGGTCTGTATGACATCTGCCCAGGATCTTCTAGCATTCATAGTCTCTGGCGAGAAGTCTGGTGTAACTCTGATAGGCCTACCTTTATGTTACTTGGCCTTTTTCCCTTACTGCTTTTAAAATTCTTTCTTTGTTTAGTGCATTTGGTGTTTTTATTATTATGTGACGGGAGGAATTTCCTTTCTGGTTCAGTCTATTTGGAGTTCTGTAGGCTTCTTGTATGATCATGGACATCTCTTTCTTTAGGTTAGGGAAGTTTTCTTCTATAATTTTGTTGAAGATATTTACTGTCTTCACTCTCTTCTAAACCTGTTATTCTTAGGTTTGGTCTTCTCATTGTGTCCTGGATTTCCTGGATATTATGGGTTAGGAGCTTTTTGCTTTTTGCATTTTCTTTGACTGTTGTGTCAATGTTTTCTCTGGTGCCTTCTGCCCCTGAGACTCTCTCTTCTATCTCTTGTATTCTGTTGGTGATGCTTGCATCTATGACTCCTGATTTCTTTCCTAGGTTTTCTGTCTCCAGGGTTGTTTCTCTTTCTGATTTTTTTTTATTGTTTCTATTTCCATTTTTAGACTCTGGGTGGTTTTGTTCATTTCCTTCATCTGTTTGATTGTGTTTTCCTGTAGTTCTTTAAGGGATTTTTGCATTTCCTCTTGAAGGGCTTCTAGCTGTTTACCTGTGTTCTCCTGTATTTCTTTGAGGGTGCTATTTATGTCTTTCTTAAATCCTGTATCATCAACATGAGAAGTGATTTTAGATCTGAATCTTGCTTTTCCAGTGTGATATTGTGTCTAGGGCTTGTTATGGTGGGAGAACTGGGTTCTGATGATGCCAAGTGACCTTGGTTTGTGTTGTTTATTTTCTTAATCCCCCCACCCCAAATCTGGTTATCTTTAGTGCTACCTGCCCTTGCTAAATCTGACTGGAGCCTGTCCTTCCAGTGATCCTGGTTGTGTCAGAACTCCTCAGAGTCAAGCTGTCTCTGGGATCCTGTGATCCTGGGCTTGTTAGAGCACCTGGGAGTGGCGCTTCCTCTGGGTGTTTTGAGACTGGCTGCAGAGTTTGTGCCCAAGGTCTGCTCAGGGCACTAGCCCAGACAGATGGGAAGGAACGTGAGCCACTGGGGTTGGCAAAATTCCTGTGTGCCTGGTCCTGCTGGTCCCAGTTACTCCCGGTATTGGGATAGATGCTGGGTCCTCCTCACCTCTGATCCTGGGTGTGTTAGAGTGCTTGGGAGTGGAGCTTCTTCTGGATGTTGTGGGACTGGCTGCGGAGCTTGCACCCAAGGTCTGCCTAGGGCACCAGCCCAGACAGACTAGAAGCAATTTATTGGTATTCTTTACCAGAAAAGGACAATTTTTCTTTGAGAACATGGTTGCAAATAATTATTTTAAGCCATAAGGTAAAAAGCATGTTTCTAATAAATTGACACTGACACTTAGTTTTATAAAAAGTTAAAACCTTAATTGTGCCCATGTGTGTGTGGTTAAGGATTTAGTGTGTAAGGGAGTTTCTACACACACACACACACACACACACACACACACACACATACACACACACTCACACAACCACACACAAACCCACACACATACACACATACACACACACACTCTCTCTCATATACACACTCACACACACACAGTTGCTATGTGTTCCAGCCTAGTCTCAAACTCTTAAGCTGAAATGATCCTCCTCCTTCTACCTTTCAAATAGCTAGTCCTACCATTGTATGCCTTTGCATTCTCTCTAAGAAAGTTGACTATAATTATACTAAGATCTCTACAAGGAATACTACATAGAACTTTATTTTTATGAGCCTTGAAAATATGTGTTAAGATTAATACTACTTTTTAAAACTCAGGTTACATTTAATTATTACATATATAATATAATTCCAGTCTCAAATTTTTTTGAATCTAGTAGAGAGCCAAATCATTATAAGTGAAATGTTAATTATAAAAACTGACAGATTTCAATGGCAATTGTTTGTACATGCTGAAACTAAAGAGAAAGGAGCTAATCTTTGATCTCAATGTTGAAGAATCTGTGAAAATTATATTAGCAGAAAGCAGTAATGTGAAGGACAGCTGATGCATATATGTGAAATGCTTGACCTGCTCTGTGAAGGGATGCAGGTCTGTCACACAGGAGATGTGCTGGACGTGTAGGGGAAAGTAGTGGAAATTACACTGGATAAGCACAGGAGGTGCAGGCTTAGAAGAACTCTAGAGTGTGCAGAATGGTTACAGGAATGAAAATTCTACTGCAATAAAAATGGAAAAAGGATATAAACAGGCAGTCTATAATGAATAAATATAAATGCCCTATAATTATGTAAAGATATTTCATATTATTCAAATAAATGTAAATTGAAAAAAATAATTTCTGAATTTTTGAATTATATGAATTTATAGGAAATAAAATGTCATACTTTGATATATGCACAGTATGCAATGAATCATCACATCAGGGAGTTAACATTCATATTGGCTAAGTTTCTAAAAGTTAACGATTGGTTGCAAAGCTTTGGGAAACAAGCACATTTACTCAGAACACAGTTACTAGAGACTTTAGAGATCAGGGGTTAGCAAACTATGCCCAACATATCAGACTAGCCAGTGTTGGCACACTCTTCAATGTAAGAATGGCTTCTAAATTTTTAAATGGTTAAAAGATCTGTTCAACCATTGGTCATGAACTTTGAAGGGCTGTGGCATTAGTGTGAGCTGCAGACTTGAAAATGTTTTAAACTAAAATTACAAGGGAAAATTGCTTCTGTGAAACACGCTGTGAGACAATCATTCTGATGAGAACTAAGGCTGTTTGAATTGCAAGTCATGTCAGGACTACACTGTCAAAAGATGTGTTTTTCAAAGTGATATCTTCATTCCTATACAAATTCCCAGAAATACATTCTAATTTCAAACCAGAGCAATGTTTTTCAGGTTTATATGCATGTGTGGAAAAATTTTCATATTCCAAAAATCCATTTGGTGCACAATTAAGGAGCATCTACTGGAAATGATTTGCAATGTAATGACATGCTAAAGATATTCTAGCCTTTCAGTTAATAGAATTCTACAAATGCTTTCAACTTGTGAATATACTCAATGAAAGTATGTCTCATGGATGCATGCTAGCATTTGACAGTACTGGTGTATACATGTGGAAAGGTATTTGCAAAGGTTTTCAAAATATCGAAGTCTCATCATAGGTCAGCACCAATGTCTTAGTCAGGGTTTCTATTTCTGCACAAGCATCATGATGAAGAAGCAAGTTGAGGGGGAAAGGGTTTATTTAGCTTACTTCCACATTGCTGTTGATCACCAGAGGAAGTCAGGACTGGAATTCAAGCAGGTCAGGCAGCAGGAGCTGACACAGAGACCATGGAGAGATGTTCCTTGCTGGCTTGTTCAGCCTGCTCTCTTATAGAACCCAAGACTTCCAGCCCAGGGATGGCACCACCCACAAGAGGCATACCCCCTTGATCACTAATTGAGAAAATGTCCCACAGCTGGACCTCATGGAGGCACTTCCCCAACTGAAGTTCCCTTCTCTGTGATAACTCCAGCCTATGTCAAGTTGACACACAAAACCAGCCAGTACAACAAACAAATCAACCTTTATGATAAATTGGAGGTTTGGGAACACTACTGTTATATTTCAGAAAAGCTCAATTTTTCATATTTGTAAATCTAGATTACTAAAAAAATTGTATTCAGTATATACAATTTTATGATATTTTAAGTTACATCAATAAAAGGTTTATGGAGGGGTTTGGGAGAGAGCTAAGTGAGTAAACCACTTGCTACACAAGCTTAAAGAGAGGGGACATACAGAAACTACATAATGACCTTCCAAGAAACACACCTCATTATCAAAGATGATGCTACCTTGGAGTAAAAAGATGGGAAAAATATTCTAGAAGTTGAACTAGGGAAACACGAAGTCATAGCTAATTCTACTACTGTACAAAGTACACTTGAAACCAAAGCAAGGGAGAAGGGACAAAAAAAGTCCCTTCATATTAAGGGGACAATATATAAAAAGCACATTTAAACTCTAAACATATAGGCACCACACATGGGAAAGCATTTGATTAAACAAATATAACTAGATATGAGGTAATATATTAATGGCAAAACAGCAATAGTGGGTGACTTCAATATTCCACTCTCACAGATAGGTCATCTGGATAAAAACTGGAGAAACAATGGAGTTTAACGATACCACAAATCAACTGGACCTAACAGATACCCATAGAAGATTCTGCACAAACAACAGAATACACTTTCTTCTCAATGGCCCACGGACATACACTAACTCATATATCGGGACACAAAGAAAATTCCAGTAGCTTCAGTATTCTACTTTACCACATGGAATATTAGAAATAAACAGCAAGAGAAAGTACAGAAACTCACTGAGATTACACAATGTAGTGCTGAATAACAATTGGGCCACAGAAGAATTCAAGAAGAAAATTTAAAATTTCTAGATTTGGATGAAAAAGAAAACACAACATACCAAAATCTTTGGGATACAAAAACCAGTCCTAAGAGGAAGGTTTATATCTATAAGTGTCCAAACTAAAACAGCAACAAGAACCACACACACAAGAAAAACAACAACAAAAACATACACAAGAGAAACAAACAAACAAAAACCCAAAAATTCAAATCAATAACTTAATGGTATACTTTTAAGGCCCTTGAGAAAATCAGGCAAACACAAAAGTAGTAGTCAATGGAGAAATAATTAAGACAAAGGCAAAGGTTAATGAAATAGAAACAACTCGTAGATAAATTAATCAAAAGCAAGAGGATCCAAACAATAAATTTAGAGATGAAAGATACTAAGTGACTGCTGATTACTCAACCCTAAACAGGACACTAATACAACCCCTTCCAAGGCTCACAGAACAATAAAGGAAAAGGCAGAAAGAACGTTCAAGCTGGATGCTGGGGAAAAGGCAGGAAACACTGTCCTGAGACATGACATGGCCTTTGCACTGCGGGTGGTAATGCTTAAACTCAGTGGGCCACAAAAGTGAAACAAGAAGAATTCAGGGGTAAATACATTAAAATACATTGCATGAAATTCTCAAAGAATTAATAAAACACTGTTTTAAAAGTGAACCAGGATATGAAAATAGGAAGTAAACACTTTTCTCCCTA
>JADRCD010222974.1:7689-23004 GCA_019843815.1 Montemys delectorum
AGAAGAAACGAGGAACGATTAAACTAACAAATTTACGTTAGCCCGCACACCTGGACAACACATTTTCTGATGCATAAAGCTAGAACTCTTCTACATATCACCTTTCCATTCAAGCTCAAGTTTTATCAGAATCAATGAGACTTTACAAGCTCTGCTGCCTTCTAGGCATGGCCATCACAATCACACACACACATACACACACACACATGCACACACACACACATCCTACAACTATGACTACCTTCTATAGAGGAGGGGGGAGGGGCCTGAAAAGAAGAGAGACAGGAGTGGAACAAGGATAAGAGCAAGTCATGGTGTGTTTGCTCACAATATATTCTGTACGCACGTGTGATTATCAAAAGTAAATAATTAGAAAAGGAGTATCTCAAAACTTCTACCCATCAAAAATGTAACTTTCATCTGACAATTTCAAATACATTTAAAAAAGAACTGGCCAGGCAAAATATGTATGCTCCATAAACTCTTACTATTAAAACTAGATACAGCATTGTATATATTTTAGCACATTTCACTTTGTATGTAGGGAAATATTTCTTGACCTATGTTTGAGTTAAAATGAGCTATTCACAAATTATAGGAAAACATACAGTAATTATTTCTATGTGATAATACTTAGAATTATTTCTGTTTTCTACTTTAATGATCCCTGGTCTTCCAAGTTTCCTAGAAAGATCTATAATATTGCTTTATCTGGGAAACCTTAATCTTAATATGTGAATTAATATATATGATTACAGACCTTATATTGAAAATCAAATGAAATTATAATGATGTTACAGACTATTTTTAAAAAAAACGTTAGAAGCCCATACAATGTATTAAAGAATTAGGAAGCAGTGGGGTCATTTCTCCTTTAAACTTAATCTATAACTCCATTAATATGATAAAAGACTATTTTTTCTAGTTTCAAGAGAGTGTGAAATAGATTTCTCTCCCTTAGGCGAATGACCTTTAAATGGAATCAGAGATTCAAACATAATAGAAAAAAATCGCAAACACCCCTAAAGGCTTCTTCGCGTTTCACTTGAAATCCAGTGTGAAAGGGAAAGGAAGCATCCTTGAAAAGCAAGAGAAATGATACCTCAGTGTACTATCCTCTGTGTGAGACAGGTATGTATGGATGAGAGAGAAGAGATGGCTATAGCTATTGTCCCCATTCCCAAGCACCTGCAAAGTCAGGGCCTTTCTCATGTGTTCAGAAGAGGACAGGAGCTCCTGCCAGGATCCAGCAGCCTCAGCTGGCACACTTTGGACAGGTGCGGGGCTATTTGCTCACTTTCCAAAAGCATCCACAGAGAGAACCCCTCCTGTTGTAATGCTGATTGGCTCAGGAATGGCTTGGCAACGGGGAAGCCAGTAATCCAATCACATGAAAGATGAAGACATAGAATCTTTGGCTGCCAAAGTGCTTCATACATGGTCAGATGTTCCAAGATGGGAGTGACACAAGCAAAGCCAACTTCTTGTTCACTTAGGAAGCGATAGCTACATGCTCTGATGACACACATGCTGTGAGTGTTGAATGATTCCTACACTGTTATACACACCCCTGTGTGGAGCCTTGCCCTTGAGCATTGGTCAAACCCAAGAAGAAACATGTAGAATGGTCAGTACAATTTACTAAGAAATCTCAGACTTAGGATCTTCGACTTGGATTGATGTTATAATACAGAAACACTTGGAGACTATAAGAGGGGTTACTTCTTGGGGACCAGAGTACAGACCAGACGATAACAGGTAGATGCCAAAGATCCCTGTACCCTAGTAGCGTCTGCCTGTGGTTTCCTAATCGTCTCTGTTTGAACATGTGATGTTAGCTTATTGGTCAGTGGACTTTAATCAAAAGGGATATTGTCCAAGGTGTGTCTGACCTACTCACATGGCCTTTGTAAGTAGACCAAATGTCAGAGTTATGGTCCTGCTGGCTTAAGGAAAACAAGAAGTCTGGAGAGATGGTTCAACAGTTGAGACCACATCCAGAGGTCCTGAGTTCAATTCCCAGCAACCACATTGACTCACAACCCCTCTATATGGGGATCTGATATCCTCTTCTGGCATGTAGGTATACACACACACACACACACACACACACACACACACACACACAGATCGAGCACTCATATACAGCAAACTCACTAAATAAATAAATCTTTAAACAACAACAAAACAATAAATCACGCTGTGAATGCAATGCCTATAGTAACTGATAGGAACCCTTGTCAGCAGCCTTAGGGAAAATGGCAACCTTCCACCACAGGGAGCTGAATTCTTCCAGCACCTTCAAAAAGTATAAAAGAGACACCAAGCTAGAAATGGATCACAGTAGCCACTGTTGCTCTGTTAATTTCCTCTTTGCTGCCATGAAGTACCTGACAGAAGCCAAATTATGGGAGCTTTATTTTTGTCTCCCAATGAAAGGGATACAGTCCATCACAATAGGGAAGACAGTTGGAGACCTGGTCAAGGTGGCAGAAGCTTGCTGTGGGGGTTTGTCATACCTCAAATGATCAGGAAGCTGGGAGCTTGGGCAGGAAGTGAACCCAAAAAAGAAATCTCCAGAGGCTCTTCCCCAGTGACTCACCTCCACCAGCCAAGCCTCCTCCCTCAACGTTTCTACAACTTCTCCTCCACAGTGCCAGCAGCTGTGGCCATGCCTGTGAGGGATTGTCTTAATTGATAATGGTGTGGGAGGGCTCAGCCCTTTGTGGTTGGTGTTGTACATCCCTAGGCAAGGGTGCCTGGGCTGTAGAAAAAAAAAAAAAAAATTCTGTGTTTCCAGAATCCAAACTTGGATTCTAGGTCTGGATTCCCCTTTTCACTTGCGTCTGTGTGTGTTTGTGGGTGTGAGTGTGTGTGTTTGTGTATATATTTGTTTGTGTGGGTGTTTGTGGATATGTCTCTGTGGGTGTGTATGTTTCTGTTTGCATGTATGTGTGGGTATGCCTGTGTGTGTGCACACACGCACGTGTGCTTCTGCATTCGATAAAGTCTAGCTGAGTGCTGAGATCTTGCTTTTCTTTCCTTCTTATTCTTTAAATCAAGAGAAAAGGAATCCATTCCTACAATCCTAGAGGGCATCCCCCACAACTCGGCTAATAAATCTCTTGACCTAAAAAAACAAACTGCCTCAGTTATCCCCATTGAAAACCAAACCAAGACTTTCCACCTCTAGGGAGTTATAGCTGCATCCCTAAGGGAGCTACACGGGCCAGCTTCTGAACAGGAGCAAGATGGGAAAGGGAAGGGAGGGGAGGGACACGGAACAGAGCCTGAAATGGGATGACTACACACCTTGGACGAACGCCACACGGACGACCGAGGAAGATAACATACTTTGCTGGCAAACACCAAGCTGCCCAGGGCTCAGGTAACAGCTCGTCTTGAAGAAGTTTCAGCCATTCAGCCTGTGACAGATTATTAAAACAGTTCTTCTAAAATGACTTTTTAATTGCACAATAACACCCTAGCCTCTCTGCCTCCCCGAGTTTCGGGGAAATGTTTAGAAAGTGTCAGTGTGTCCTAAGAGAAAGACCAGTACAAAATTTTCAAACACAGGCACTTGGGCTGACAGGATTATCCCCCAGCAGGGCTGACAATCACAAGAAACCTGCTTCTAATCTGCTGGGGTTTTCACAGCTGGGGACCTTTTATGCTTTACTCAGGGATGGAATGGAAATGAGCTCTGTGCGTCTTTTCTTTTCCCTTTCATGGCCCATTTATCATATCAAAGCCCATTTGTCTGCATACCAGCCGCACCAAATTAGGTAAACAGGGTTCCCAGGAACAGACAGGTGTTAGCAAGAGGAGTAATCACAAAGCCAAAGCTTCATTGTAGCAGCTGCTGCATAAACACAGTTTTCACAAATATGGCAACTAAGATGCAGGCAGCTAATGGAGAGATCACGGGGATGCTTATATTGCAACAGAAACCAAAGCCCTAAATTCTGTAACTACCCGAGAAGGCCTGTGGGATATGGTCCCCATTTCATCGTCTTCCAGCCCCTCCCTCCCTCCACCTCACCTTCCCTACCCGCAGCCACCTGCTTCCTAACACTCCAATGGAGTTTAATAGGTCTGGCTCTTCCCTCAACCAACAGGACCCATTTGAGTTCTGCTTTTCTAAAATCTACCTGTCCTATTATTAAGCCTCAATCCTATGTCCTGTTATAAGCATTTCCCTACTGATGTGCAAACTTATATATTTATTTCTCTGGGAGAAGCGATGAAGGAGAACCGTTCTTGGGTTTGATCTCTGGGTCTGATGTCTTCTCCACTGTTTGTGACTCCACCACACACCCCACCTTTTTGCTGAACCATATGAATAAATAAATCTACAGTTGTCCATTAGCTAAGACAACTTCAATTATTTTCTGTACATCTTAGGCTTAACAGATTCTTTAATGCAGGGTGGGAGTAGGGGAAGGAACAGTTTCACAGGTGACACAATCTGGCCAGGATAATGGAGCTAGCTAACAAGTAGCTATGTGAAATAAAAACCCAGGTATGAATCAACAACTGTGAATTAATTAATTAGTTAATTAATTAATTTATTTATGTATTGGGCTAAGGATCTGGTGCATGCTAGATGATTTTCCATATATATATATATATATATATATATATATATATATATATATAACTTGGCACTAGACCCAATATTAAGTGCATTCCATATCTGATTTATCTATTCAGGTCCCCTACCCCCTGCTCCCCCAAAAAAGCCCAACAAGTGAAGTCTAACCATCATCTCTATTTTCCAGACAAAGAAATGCAGCTTAGACAGGTAGAACTGGTAGAATCTGCCCAGGCCACCAAGCTAGAAAGGGGAGAGTCCCCAGATCTGAACACTATACTGTTCCTTATGGTGTATGTTCATCTCGTATGTTACTGGATCACGGACCACTTACTGACTTACCTCTAATTCACTGAGGCTTCACCCTGGACAATGATCACAAGCCAGGATGGCTATTGGTGTTTTTTTTTTTTCCCTAGCCCAGTGCTGGGGATAGAACCAGGACCCCACCCCTGCTTAATAAACAGTCTACCACTAAGCTACACACCACAGCTCAAGATGGCCATTTTCTAGGAGAGCCCTGATAGAAGGGTACAGGGTTCCAGTGTTTCTATCAGGTGAAGCACGATGGGGGAACCAAAATTAAATGAAGGAAATAACAACAACAGAAAATGTATTATAGATCCCAGAACCTGTAGGATGCTTCTGGTTTATGTGGAGACCACAAAGATCTAAATGATTGTGGGGATGGAGAGAGCACATGAGAGAAGGAAGCTTTTCTACATAAGGGCTTCGTCCTTTTGGCCTTTCCATGGAGGTTGATGATTGCCTCATTTAAAGAAGATGCATATGAATTACGGGGATTACTTCCATGATCCTGGGATTGAACATTAAGCTTCATCACGATCAGTGGCTGTGTGGTATGTGGTACTTGATGTGTTAGAATGGCGGGTCGCATCAGAACATACCACACTAGGCCCAAACAGTTCTATGTGTAAGAGGTTTAATTGAGAGGGAGAGAGGGGGCAGTAGTGCTGAAAGAGAAGGGAGAGAGAGAGCAAGATGGAGGAATGTTCCTTGTGTGTGTGTGTGTGGGGGGGGTGGTTCTGACATAGTAGCCGCAGGTAAAGGTAGGAGGTGAACCCAATGGATTCTGGGAATATGGCGGCTGTTGCTCTGGCAACAGGTCTCTAAGACCCACCCATGAATCACCACAGGCTTTGGATGCTAACAGTACTGGCATGAGGTGCAAACAGAGGACATCATGAAGTCATCACAAAAGGGTTTTGTAACTAAGTCAAAGGGACCTGGGACTCCTATGCTCAACTAACATATGAGACATAAAAATAGACTCCAGCCAGGCGGTGGTGGCGCACGCCTTTAATCCCAGCACTTGGGAGGCAGAGGCAGGCGGATTTCTGAATTCTAGGCCAGCCTAGTCTATAGAGTGAGTTCCAGGACAGCCAGGGCTACACAGAGAAACCCTGTCTCGAAAAAAACAAAACAACAAAATAAGAAAAGCCTCCAAGAAAGCTGTAATATTACAGGATTTGAGGGTTGGGGGGCACAAGAGGCAGGTCTGTTTGTTGTTTATTTGTAATGTTTTGTTTTGTTTTAAATCCACAACTATAGTTACCTGCTCTGGGCCTACATAAGACTGGCTCTATGAAGGACTTACAATGCATTATTCTTTACTGTTTGTCCCAGGGTCTGAAACTGATAGTTGGTTTCAGACTCTCGGGTTTCAGAACCCAGAACAAACATTGACCTATGAACTATTGGCCCTTGATAGATTCTGGGAAGAGGGGCCCTCACTATCCTTAGCTGTGTGCCCACTGCTGAGCCTACTCCACTCCAGTTTATAGCTCCAAAGCCGTGCTCACACAGATGACCCTGGCTGATTGCAGTGTGTCACAAATGCAAACGAATAGACATAAATGTGTGAGAGAGATTGGAGGAGTGGACAAGAGTCATAGGGAGGTGGCTGTGAGACCGATCAATATGCATTGATCTCGGAACAAATTTAATTATTTTTTTTTTTAAAGCCAAGGGTGAGACTGAAGAATGCAGTATGGCCTCTCACCATATGAAACAATCATCATTCATAGGTACCGACGGCACAGGGTGACTGGCTGCTCGTTCAGGGCTGACCCTTGGGACATATGAAAACCCAACACAAGTAATCTCCAATTTATATCAGTAGATGCTTCCCTACTTATTGCATATGAAATAATAAATTATCCTTTTGCTGTGTAAACAAATGCTCAGATGGGTGAAAATTCTGAGGAAGGCTTTATTCAGGATGTCTGCCGGGGCATTGGGAAAACTGAGCCATCACAGCCGTCCTGGGCGTGAGGAGGCTTGGGGGTGGGAAACCACCACAAGCATAAGGCATTGTTGCTGAAATAAGGGCTGGGCAGAAAGGCAGGACTAGATGCTTGGCTGATGGAGCACTGCTACACAGACTCCTAAGGATTCATCAGCGGAACCTGAAGAATGAACATTGCCCCAGGAGACCTATGTTGGGAGGAGGAACAACATATTGAAGCCTCAGGCTCTTGGGAAGAGATTCTGTCAATGCACCTCATGGCTACAGCACCATCTTGTATGCTTTTCCTGGCTTTGGGCTTATCATGTCTGTGAAATTTTAACGCTGCCACAGGCAAGATGGAGGAAAACTGATAACTTTACTTTCCTCATTCCTAGCCATGCTGTGACTGAATTTATCTTCCTCTGACCATTTCTGTTTCCAAATTTCTTGTGAGATACAGGGAAACGGAGGTAGTTGAAGCAAAGATGAGTATGCCTGGTAACATCGAGGCCCAACAGAGAGAAGGAGACTGATAAACTGGGTGGAGTGGAGTTTTTCTCGGGATCTGGAATGAACCAGGGAGGGAGTTCCCTGAGCAGAGAGTTAAAGACTGATGTTACCAAGTCATGGTGGACCATGAATCTCCCTTGGGTTTTCTTTCATCAATATTTGACCAGAACAACAGGAGATAGATTTGCAGAAATGAAGCAGGAAGGAATGAGAGAATACACAGCAACCTGTGTGAACAAGTGACCCCAGGAACCTACTAAACACAATCAATTCACCACTTGGAGAGGGCTAGGGCAGCCAGCATGGAGTGTTGGTCTGGGCACATTATATCTGTTGGTATCTGGGTCTTTCCTTGATGTCTTGTCTTGAGAGCATCATCTAAGCCTGATCTGCCATTGCCATTCAGATGTCACCTTGAACTTGCTTCTCCCTGAGAAAGAATTGGCTTTCAAGAGTGGGGAGAGGCAGAGGTCATTTCCTGCTTCATCACACTAGTTTGTTCTCAGTCTTGCATCTCTCTGTGTGGTCCCAAGACTCTACTTCTTGACTCAAGGGGAGAAAGGACAATGGATGCCCACACACTTCTGGGCATCATGTTGAGTAAGAAGAAAGCTATCTTAAAACGGTTACCGACGTAGAGACTGCTATGGTTTGAGTCCCTAAGATCCTCCAATAGGTTTGTGTATATTAAACATTGATTCCCCAGCTAGTGGTGCTCTTGTGGGAGGTTGCAGGACTCTGGACTGAGAGGTGTGACTGGAATACGTAAGTCACTAGGGGAAAGGCCTCCTCAGGAGTGTATCATCTGGCTCCTTCCTATCGTAACCTGACTAACAGGGATGGGGTATTTTGATGAGACTCTTGAATTCGTTTATCTTTGCTCTCAAACTAATAAGACATTGGACCCCAGGAAAGTGGAATTCCCTCAGGGATCTCAAGCTGGGAACAGAGAACCCAACCAAGATGCCTGGTCAGTCACAGGGGGAACTGGACAAAGATTTGCCATTTGTTATACTACCTTATGAGAGACAGTAAAGGTCATGATGGGTCGGGCCATCTTGACTGGGGGTGATTAGCTATGCAGGCCCTGGCCCTCTATTTAAGCCTAAATCTCACTTTCAGGATCCTAAAGATGGACTCGGAGGCACTGTTGATTGGTCACATTTGGCCAATTTGGCCACATTGAATAAATCTCCCTTTTCTGCCTTTTGCTACTAATTTGGCTGCTTTAATTATAGTATTGAGGATGGATGATTGAATCTGGTTTCTTGGGGCACAGGCTGTGCCTCTAGGTTTGCTAACACTATCACACTCTGCGTTCTGGTCTGCCAGGCTGTGAACGAGCCAATGGAGATGTTTCTATGGCAGTGGATGGAGCCATTCTGGCGGTCACACCTTGATGTATTTTGTCACTGTGAGGAGAGAAGTAGCCAACATAGAGTGAAACCGTTTCTATTCAATCCATTAGGCGTCTGCTTTGCAATCCAACTTCTTCTTATATATCCCACGGTCATTCTCAAAAGCAAGGAGAAAAGCCCACCTCCAAAGTGGGCTTGGAAATGGGCTGTGGAAAAAAGAAGTAATCCCATCAATACAAAAGCAATGAATGTAGCTGCCCTTACCCTGCCTAACCCACGCTTCTGGAACATATGTTACTGTTGCTAGTAATTTGCTGTTGGTGCCTGCCATATTCACGTACGTGGTGGTGTACGGAATGGAACACTTGGTGATCTTTTTCAGGGCATTAGAGGAAGGAAAAGTAGTGTCTTAGTTATTTTTCTATGGCAGTGATAAAACACCATGGCAAAGACAACTTGCAAAAGAAAGCATTTAGTTGGACTCACACAGTTCCAGAGAGTTAAACATGATGGTGACATGAAGACATGACAGCAGGAACAGAGCACACATGGGAATAGCATGGTCTTGTAAAACTTCAAAGTCTTCTCCAACAAGGCCACACCTCCTAATCCTTCCCAAACAGTTCTACCCACTAGGGGCCAAGTATTCAAACATGTGAGTCTATGAGGGATATCCTCATTCAAACCACCTAAGTCATAGCCCTAGGGCCAGTCTAGTGAAGGAGAGTTTGCTATGGGGAACACCATTTCACACACCTTATTTTAAATTGCTACACAAGTTCAGGGGAGGACAAGGCTTATGAAGGAAGCTATAAATACCTTGTTTTCCATGGGGCTAAACCAATTAGCCTGGTGGCTGCCCTGTACCTATTTGGGGAACAAAACGTTACTTTCAAATATGAAGGATTACATTCAAAGAAACATGTTCTGGTTTTTATCACTGCCTTAGAAGCATTGTCTGTGTTCTGAATGACAAAGCAGGAAGAAAATACAATTGGACGGCTAGCCAGTGGCTTTGCTGGAAGGATGATTCACCTCCTCTGTGAATACCCCACTGACGTCATTTGAAAGGCCAGCATACTCACAGAGCTTCTAGTTACAGAGTTTTGTGCAGCCTTTTGCTTTGTGTAGATAACACAGAAGCGAGCTCATTTTGCCTGCAAAACCCTTTAAAATTTGTAGCAGTGGATGTCATAGATGTATGTGTGTGCACGCATGAGAGCATGTGTGCCTACCTCTGTGTGTGTGTGTGGGGGGGTCATATATACATTGAGGAGTGTGCACATCCATGTATTTATCCTTAATACTTGTAGGTTAGTAAAGAGACTAGCTCACTTCCCATGCTGCCTCTTTATCAGTAAAGAATGCTTCCCCCTCTGGGAACACAAAATATCTACAATATCACATCCATTTCATAAGTCCCTCTCATAACTTGAACCACTTCTCCTCTCTCCTTCCACATGCTTACTTCAACTTCTTGTAGAATCGTCTCCCAGTGCTGGGTGCCCACCATCTCTTGAGTCATAGTCATCTCCCTCCTTCTCAAATGAGCCCCTTCCTTCCAGCTCAGTTTGACTGGTTCTTCATGTCCATATTCAATCAACAAATATATACTCACGACCTGGGTGCTTAGTCTACAGGAGGTTGGGAATGGGGCATAGCTCCTTCTCTCTTGAAGCTAAACTTTGGGTATGTGTAGGGGGAGGTTAAGAAAAACTATATATGTATTATTTTATTTATTATTGAGTGCTAGTAAAAAAATGAGGCAGGTGATGGTGTAAGAAATGAAAATACAGATTATTTTTTCTTTCTTATGGTAGGAGTACCTCTCATGAGCTTAACACAAACTGGAAATATTGTTAAGTCAAATATTCATACACGGGCCAGGTGTGATGACAGATATCTATAGTCCTACAACTTGAGAGGTTGGAACACGAGAGTCTCAAAGTTGAGGCCAGGCTAGGCTACTTAGCGAAAGCCTATCTGAAAATACATTTTTATAATTCAGCAAACACCATGGTTTGGCAATACAGGGCACTATCAAACCTTGGCTGTCTCTTCTTGTGATCACGTGGGTCACCATGATCTTTGTCTCCCTGCTGCTCCTAGCTTAGAGAATATATTACCAGTTAGCAAAAGGCCAGAAAAAGAAAATCACAAAACTCAAGTGTCAAAGTCCAGTTTCTCCTGAATGTACACACCTTTTGCATCATTATAAAGTTGAGTAGGACAATTTTAATTTGGGTACAGTATATATTTCAGATTCTGTCTTAAATAGCAGTATCAGGCTCTCCATGAGATGCTCCTAGGTTCTCAAGAGATAATAATTCATTCTAACTTCCTGGTCCTACTAATGGCTCTCACACAGTACTATCCAAAGTAACCCCTTCATTTGTACTGTGTATCAGTAGAGGTTGTCTCTGGGTTCATAGGGACTAAAAAAATTCTGTCAGGTGCATGAAGACAGAAATTCATGCTAAAGCAAAGTCAGCTCTAATTTTGTTGTTATATACAACATATACATGCATGCCTGGTAACTGTGGAGGCCAGAGGAGTGTGTCAGATTCGCCGAGAACTGGAGTTATACATGGTTGGGAGTTGCCATGTGAATGTTGGAAATCAGACCTGGATCTTCTGAAAGAACAATCAGTATTCTTAACAGCTGAGACATCTCCCAATGGTTCTTAACTTTCCTGGTGTTGCAACCCTTTAAAACAGTCCTTCATGTTGTGGTAACCCCCAACTATAGAATTATTTTTGTTGCTACTTCAAAACTGAAAATTTGCAACTGTTATAAATCATTACATAAATATCTGATATGCAGGATATCTAGTATGCGACCCCTGTGAAAAGGAGTTGGCTCCTAAGGAGGTCACAACCCACAGGTTGAGAACCTCTGCTCTACAGCCACACAAAGTCAGCTGGACTTTTTAGACCATACATACAGATTCTGAATGTGCAACAAAGGCCATCACATGCAGCTCTGCCCCAATGCACCTCTCCATTGTACAGGTAGTCAGAAGACATTTTGAGAAACAAAAATATATTTTCTCTGCCACCACATCAGTCAATTCAATTCAGCTCATACCGTGTGGTAAGCACACAAAATGAAGAATACTTGTTGAAAGCAGCTCATTGTCTGGGCTAAACAGGAGGATCTGTTTTCTATAAGAAAATCCTCACTTAGTCTGGTATAGTGTGGGATGGGGGTGGGCTCACATGGTAGGATGTGTATCAGTTCTTCTTGGATTTGTTTTTTAAGGATGGCGAGATAACTGCATGGCTAAGAGCATCATACTGCTCTTACTGAAGAGCCAAGTTCTACTCCTAGCACCCCTGTCCTCATATCAGAGGACTCCCAACCACCTGTAACTCCAGTTCTAGAGGATCCAATACTCTTCTCGGGCCTCTGCAAGCACCTGTACTCATGAGTACCCTCTTACACACACACACACACACACACACACACACACACACACACACACAAAAATTAAAATCTAAATTGTCTTCTTTCTGATGTTTCTGATGAAGCATTTTTTTTTCTGATCTGCATTCCCTCATCAGACTCTGTGGAAATGCCTTTAAGAATCTGCCCACAAAGTTTGAGTTTTGCCTGAGGTCTTGCTGTCCTATGTTGAAGACTGGAGCAGCCACTCTACAGAGAACTTCAGGATGACAGGAAACTTAGAAGCTATAATACTTAGATTGTGTTAATATAATAGCAATTAGCCACTTGTGACTGTTTAAACATAAATTAATTCAACGGGACCAAATTAAAAACTGAGTTTCTCAGCCATTCCGTCTGCAGGACAAGTGATCAGAAGCTGCATTTAACTCATAGCTGCTCACCTAACACAGATGGAGAGATGGTCATCATTACATAAAGTTCTTCAGACTGTGATACCAGCAACAACATCCTTCTAGAACAACCAGAAATGACACCAGGGCAACTCGCAATCTCATCTGTCTTCTTAGCAACAGACACCACCTTCCTTACCCAACAAGACTGTTTTGTGGCCATTCTAAGCATAGGCCATGCAGGAGCAAACTGACAGCATCCTTTCCAAAAGGCTGGTCCAGCTGCCTGCCTACAATGTGATGTTATTATTGAGGTTATAAAATGAGTTGGTGCACATCAAATGACATTCCTGGAAATAGACTACAGATAACATGGTCCTTTACTGAGGTTCCGTGTGACAACAAGCTGGACAAGAGATGGAGTCTAACTGCAGGCAGGGATGTGGGTTGTTGCTTTCCTAATTCTCTTTCTGTGGCTGTGATCCAGTGCACTTACAAGAAGCAACTTAGGGGAGAAAGAGGGTTTTTTTATGGCTTGTGGTTCCAGAGGGGATGCAGTTGTCAGAGTTGGAAAAGTGTCAGTCACTACTGGAGAATAAGCATGGTGGTAGGAGCAAGAAACTTCAATAGAACAGGAGGTGGAACCAGGTTATAAAACCCTGAAGCCTGCCCACAGCAAAGTACTTCCTCTAGCAAGACTCCACCTCCTAAAGGTTCCATAACCTTCCCAAAGAGTTCCATCACCCACAGGTATGTATGTATGTATGTATGTATGTATGTATGTATGTAGTGTATCCAAATACACTAGCTTACAGGGGCCATTTCTCATTCAAACCACCACACTTCTTCTTTGACTTACCTATGAAGGTCAAAGACTTCAACAGGGGTTGAGTGAGGAGTTTGTGGGAAGCTGACTCCACGACCAAGGTGAGATCACAGAGGGCAAGTTCCCAGTGAAGCCACCTTTGTTTCTGTCATGAAGCTGAGATGTCCATGCGTCCTGCAAAATCTGGAGCCAATTTCACAACTAATTTCCAGGCTAATTGGGAGCAGAAGGTGCCTCATTGGAAGACACGGCCGTACCATGATATGGTTGCTAGATGGAGCCTTCCCTCAGATGACAAACTTCCCAGGACACTTGTCACCGGTAATTAAGTCTTCTTAATTGTTCTATTACACAAAGATTACAAGACAGAGAAGCAATCAGACATCACCAATCTCTATCTCATTTCCAAGCACGTGCAGACCATTAATGGTGTGAATTGTGTGAAGGCAGCATGCAGAGGTGTGTCGGTCTGCGGCAGACCTGGCTTGAAGATTTAAGGCAAGCATATGTCTGTTTTATTATCACATTGTGAAAATTCAACATTCTTGGAAAGGGCTATGCTTCAAATTTCATTTGAAGCACCTGGAAATAAATCTCCAGCCTTTTGTAACCCACAGTCGTTCTGTGGGCATTTCCTTTATAATTTCCTATATAACCCACACTGCCCAGTTTTATGTCAACTTGACACATGCTAGAGACATTTTGGAAAGGAAACCTCAATTGAGAAAATGTTCCCACCATATTGATCTGTGAACAGACCCTGTGCTGTATTTTTTCATCTATGATTGATGTGAGAGGGTCCAGCTCACTGTGTGTGTGTGTGTGTGCATGCGTGTGTGTGTGTGTGTGTGTGTGTGTGTGTGTGTGTGTGTGTGTGTTGGGGGGAGAACATCACCTCTAGGCTGGTGGTCCTGGATATGTAAGAAAGCAGGCCAAACAAGCCAGTAAGCAACACTCTTCCATGGCCTCTGCATCAGTTCCTACCTCCAGGTTCCTGTCTCTAGGTCCCTCCCCTGACTTCCCTGGATGACAGACTTGAAGTTGTAAGATAAAACACACTTTCCTCACCACATTACATTTGGTTATGGTGTTTATCACAGCAACAAAGACCCTACCTGAGGCATACTCTTTGAAAGGTCATTCAAGACCTTTCTCCAGAAGTCTTGTACTGGCTGTTTTTTTGTGTCAACTTGACACAGGTTGGAACTATCACAGAGAAGGGAGCTTCAGTTGGGGAAGTGCATCCATGAGATCCAGCTGTGGGGGCATTTTCTCAATTAGTGATCAAGGGGGTAGGGCCCCTTGTGGGTGGTGCCATCCCTGGGCTGGAAGTCTTGGGTTCTATAAGAGAGCAGACTGAGAAAGCCAGGGGAAGCAAGCCAGTAAAGAACATCTCTCCATGGCCTCTGTGTCAGCTCCTGCTTCCTGCCCTGCTTGAGTTCCAGTCCTGACTTCCTCTGGTGATCAACAGCCATGTGGAAGTAAGCTAAATAAACCCTTTCCTCCCCAACTTGCTTCTTGGTCATGATGTTTGTGCAGGAATAGAAACCCTGACTAAGACAAGTCTCTTCACTGAATCTTGACTGCTGATGTCTAGACTTTTAATTCTTTTCTCTGTTCTTCTCCTCCTTCTCTCCCTCTTCTTTGAGATAGATTCTCATGTATTCAAGACTAGTCTAGTTTGTTATGCAGCCAAGAATAACCTTGACCATCAGATTCTGGTGCCGCTGCCTCCCGAATGTTGAATGGCTGAGATTACAAGCCTTTACTGCTGTGGTATGCTAGAGATCAAAGCCAGGGCTTCATGCATGTTAGGTAAACACTCTGTCTTAGTCAGGGTTTCTATTCCTGCACAAATATCATGACCATGAAGCAAGTTGGGGAGGAAAGGGTTTATTCAGCTTACTTCCACATGACTGTTGATCACCAGAGGAAGTCAGGACTGGAACTCAAGCAGGTCAGGAAGCAGGAGCTGAAT